>PVIY010044606.1:9516-19704 GCA_004026745.1 Myrmecophaga tridactyla | reverse complement strand
CCCCCCCGCCCCAAGCAGGAGGGCCCTGGCTAAGATGCCCCAAACTGCCTGTCGGCATCAGGTGGGGACCTGACAGCATGGGCACCCTGACTCCGCTGCGCCTGGGGTCACCGCTGTCTTCCTCCTGGGCTTGGCCTTGCCTCTGTGCAGCTGTTGGGAGAGACAGGCCCTGGACAGGCTGCCCAGGACCCAGTGTATGAGGCCAGGGAGATGTGTGAGACTTAGGGATGGTATCTGCTGAGCCATCCGGCCGTTCCTACTCTTAAAGCTTGTCTGGTGCTTTTTTCTATTCATTCCCCCGAAAGCCAGGTCTTACCACAAGCCAGGCGTACTCGCTCTACAGAGAAAAAGACCCCAGCAGCCTGAGCCTACCCAGGTGATTATTCCTCAGCAAGGAGTTAGTAAGTGCCCATGACATGCAAGGCTGTGAGGAAGCCAGAGGCAGGGAAGCCACGCGCTATCTGTAGACATCCAGATTTACACAGTGACCCTGGCGCCAGGCTGGGTGCTGCCCAGGGGCATCCTAGCTCAGGCGGTGACCTTGGAGCCAGGCCAGCTGCTACCCGGGGGTGTCCAGACTCACACAGTGACCTTGGGGCCAGGCCACATGCTGCCCAAGGGACTTCTGGCTCAGACAGTGACCTTGGGGCCAGGCCAGGCATGCCAGGCCCAGGAGGAAGGGGCTGCACCATACATGCCTGGTGGGCTCCATGGAGACACCGCCCAGGGCAGGGGGCCACGAAGCGTCCAGTATCCATGGAAGGAAACGAGCACACCCACAGATCATTCACACCAGTCCACAGCCTCAAACAAAAAAATGTCAACAGAGAATGGTTTTTTGCAGCAGGTTGGTGTGTCTGACCACGTGTCTTCTAAGCATGTGGCAACGTCAATGGGAGAGGAAGGATCATACGTGAGCCGAGAGGCAGAGGAATTGGGCCAAAGCTTAGAATCTGCCAAGGTTCATTCACCAGCAGGCCTTCAAGAGTCAATGGTGTTTTCTGGACACTCGGTCACAGAGAACGCCTTCTCTGATTGGCATCTGCAGGCCCCCAGGAGTCAATTTCTTAGGCCACTCCCTGTGAAGAAGAGAAGCCCTCGGCCCTTTGCCTTTGCCCACAGGCTAGACATATCGGGGCAGGCCTGTCGGCTCTGCTGGCTGGTAGGGCCGGGCGGGGACGCCCCAGGGCCCCTTTCTCTAACCAAGCTCTCCTCTCCCAGCAAGGCAAAGGTCCTGGCCCGGGCTGGCGGGACCCCTGTGGTTTGCTCAGACCCCCCTCTCTCCACAGGACGCTGGTGGATGCAGCCGTGGTGGCCAAGGACACGGTTGTGTGCGGCTTCCAGAACGAAAACGCCGAGTGGTGCCTGGCCGTGTGGAGGAGCTGGGGCTCCAGGGAGTTCGAGGTCTTCTACCAGTCCTACGAGGAGCTCGGCCGGCTGGAGACCTGCACGCGCAAGAGAAGGTGACGCCTGCTGTGGCGTCGGAGGGCCGGGAGCCGCGGCTGGACGCGGATTCCAAAGACGGACGGACTTCTCCTGCCCCACCTGCTGCTAAGAACCACTGAGGAATGTGCAGGCGGGTGGGCGGTGGGCTGGGGTCCCCCCATCGCTGGTTTTACAGCCCAAAGGGAGGAAGGCAACCCTGGGGTGGGAAGTGCCTCCCCCTCCCTTCTCCGTCCCCCTTGCAGGGGCAGGGGAGGGGGCCCCCACTCCAGGCACCCCAGGTCTCAGATGGAATTACACTAGAAGCTCTCAGCTGGGTAGCAGTTGGGGGCAGGGCGAGAGGAGGCCATGACCCCTGCGCTTTCCCCCCCTGGTCCCCAAGGCTCCGGCTCATTTCACAAGGCCCCGTGTCCCCAGGGCTGGGCCTGACTTGGGCACACTGAGATCAGATGTCTCTGCTCGCCCTGTAACCCTGTAAAGTGTCGGTGTGAGAAACTCACCGAGAACGAACCCTTGACCTGCAGCATTGTCCAACCCGGGGAATGAATGAGTTCCTTTAAGTGACATGGCGGGAAAGCCCAGGGCGCCCTTTTCAGCTCTTCACGTTCTTTTCCAGCCGACAAAAGGAAGAAGTAACTTAATCAGAAGGCCGGTGGAGTGGGTCTTGTGTTTATAGCTGTGTCAAATCAACTAAGACACAGCTGGAACACAAACTCTGTTTGCACATGATAATCTTGTTTATCACTTAAAAAAATTAACTAATATCTCAGTGGTTAGGTGTCTGGTTGTGAAATCACATCCTATGGGGCTCATACCCAATTATGTATCGGCTAAAGATTTAACGCACACATGATCAGCGGTGTGAAAAGTTAAATTGTTAATGGGGCTTTTATGTGTCCATATGAGAGCAATTTATATATATATACATATAAATAGCACTCACGCACTCACACATACACACACCTTTATCAAGTGTTGCCATTTGAGGCTACTTAACCCAGAACAGGAGTTGATTGTGCTATTGCACTCTGATTCACGCTGGTGACCCTTTTCCAAAATT
The DNA here is from genome assembly GCA_004026745.1 of Myrmecophaga tridactyla. Taxonomy (NCBI): domain Eukaryota; kingdom Metazoa; phylum Chordata; class Mammalia; order Pilosa; family Myrmecophagidae; genus Myrmecophaga; species Myrmecophaga tridactyla. Next base: position 17,201 of record PVIY010044606.1, on the reverse strand, counting down.
AAAATAGAAAAAATTAAAACTGAAGATTCCCTGGGGTGTGCGGGCACATGTGATTCATTTATCTGGAAATAAATAGACTCCCTTTTAAGAAAGAAGCCTTGGCCTCTGTTTACTGAAATGCTTGTGGTCACAGCCAGGCTCGTCCCACCCTCGTCTCACTCACTGCCCAGGGTGGAATCAGGCCATCTCATCTTGGCCCCAAGGTGGAAGAAGGAGACATTCATGTGGAGACTGAGGAAAGCACTCACCAAGTGGAGGGACCTGCACGTGCAAAGGTCCTGAGGCAGGAGCCAGTCTGCAGCATGGGTGGGACAGATGAAAGGCTGGTGTGGCGGAAACACTGAGTTAAGGGCACCCTCCACCGGGGAGGCACCGGTGCTGGTTACAGAGCCGAGGGGGCTTGAGGAGAAGACATGGGGAGACAAAAAAGGGTTCTGTGACGCTGTACCACGTGGGATATACCAGTACCCGCCCAGGGGTGTTGAGGGGAGGTGGTTGCCATTGGGTCCACCCCTTAGGTATCTATCAAGATTTCAAACGCATGTGTCCTTTGACCAGCTCCTTCTTAAGGAATTGTCCTGAGATATTTGTAAAAGTGCCCAGAGGTAGAGAACAAGGCTATTCTTTGCAGCATTGCGTATATCAAGACGAAGTCATCATATTCTTGTATATTCAACCGCACAACACAATGAAAGAAGGGAGTGGTGCCAACTGCTGATCTTAAATGTTCTCAGATATAATAAATGTACTGTTTTGTTTTTTTTTTAAATAAAAGGAGCATACAGCACAGCATGTGTAGGAGCATTTTCTTACATTTGTGTAAGAAAATGTACAGATAGGTTTGTGTGCACATGGCAGATACCCAAGGGCATGTGAGGATCTGGAGAGGAAAACTGAGGTCTGGACGAGTATGGGGCCTTGAGCGTTTGCTTTAAACCCTTCTTGCTGCATGGTTGGGATTTTATACAGGCCTTTTGATGAAGGTCATGCCAGCCATGGCGGCCATTCTGAAGCCCCCAACACCCAGAAAGGATGTACCTTGGCTGGTCTGCAAGAGTAAGGAGGTGCCCCCTTCCCAGGACCCCCGCTTCCGGGAGGTCAGACGTGTCAGGTCCCAGGGACAGAGCCGACTCCTCCAGTATCTGACACCGTGGTCACTGCTGGGCCAGTACGGGCCCCTAGCTGTCTTTGGGTACAGGCTGAGAGCCCCAAGGCAAAGCTGGGGCCCATCCAGGAAGCTCAGTGGGCTCCTACCCCATCTGCTCTTGCTCTGGAATTGAGTGGCTGTGCAAGCAAGCCACAGAGTCCAAGCCCTGCTTTCCTCAGCAGCCAGACCCAAGCCTTCTCCCACCCATCCACCATCCTGCTGCTGGGAAAGCTGTGGCCTCTCTGAGAGAACTCCTGGTGCTATCCACGGTGGACCAATTGCTCAAACCTGTGGAGTCTGTGCAAGACCTGACCCTACTAAGGGGACATGCCACCCCTGTCCCTCTGCACAATGCCTCCAAGGCTCAGCCTGCTTCCTGCTTTCCTGTCGTCCTGCTGCAGAAAGCATCTGGGGACTCCTAAAAAAAAGGAGACAGTGACAGAACGCACCCTCAGCCCCAGTTCAGGAAACCAAAAATGTGAAACCCTTTTGGAGGCAGCAAGCAGCAGCAGGATCGACACCTTCCCAACACATTTCAGTCTGGGCTGAAAACTCTGCATCCCTAAATGCCTAACAAAATTCCCCATCCAGCCAGGATGGAGCAGGTAGGGGGCGAATGGGGTGCAGGATCAGTAGTTACAATAGCATTGTCGAAAGTAACTGTGGCTACCCATGCCCCCTTCTCCTGCGTGTAGACTCGAGTCTGTTGAGGCACCATTTCTCAGCTCCTTTGCAGGCAGGGACTGAGTTCTGACCAAGGACACCTGGACACAGGTTAGTAGGGCTTCAGGGAGGCGCCCTCAGAGGGGGACAACTCCGCAGCCCTGCCCTTCCTCTCTCTCCCATATGGCAGCAAGAGGGCGAAGGCCCCTCTCTGGGGTGCTGGAAGTATCCTGGGACCCACCCACCCCCGGCTCTGATTGCTCCCTCCGGTTTTCTTATTGCATCAAGGAAAAGGAAAGCAGTTACTTGTTTAAGCCGGTATTTTTCAGGTCTCTATTACCAAGAGCCAAATGCAATTCCAGAATGTTCCACCACATTTTCCATTAGCATAGCTACAGCACTGGGAGCTAACACCTGATGCTCTCTCTCAAGCCTGCCCTCACTAACTTCCAGTTCAAATTCGGACAGGGGGTGACCTGGGCTGACAATGGAGCAGAACGTTGGGTGCCCAGCCAGGAGCTGAATTCCATATACTGAATGCTGAGGGGGGCGATCCATAGTTCTTTCCCGGTGCGTCAAGCAGTCATCTCACACCAAACCTCGAAGGGAGCCCAGGGTTCCATCCTATGGTCCAAAGGCCGAAACGTATGGTGCAGCAGCTTTGGGGTCCTGCATGTTTAAACCTGGAGCCCTGGGCAAGCCACGCACCTCTGTAGCTCCCATCTTCTCATTTGTAAAAGGACCCGTGGGGGCTAAGAGAGGCGTGTGAACGCTGCAGCCGAGCCCCCACCCTGCTGGTCACCGGGGACAGCCTTCCTTCTGCTCCAGGAGTGCTGCCCTGGTGTGCAAAGGTTCTGTTCCCGTGAATTATCCCAACTTTAAAAATAATCCCCCTCGCCGCATTTCTGAAATGTCAGGAAGACTTTTGCAAACACCTTCCATTGAAAATCAAGTGAAGGTTACAACAGGTATAGTGATCATTGAAAAACTAATTTATTCATACAATATGATGCCAGGGAGATTAAGGAGTCTTTTTGGGGGGAATATAGGTTTTAGAAAACGAAGCTGGAATAAGGCTCGACCTACAAATAAAATAGTACATTTCCACTTGATCTTTCATGATGAATGTCAGCCCTGGGGGGCTTTAGCCAAGATTCCCCAGTTCTCCACCTTTGAGGGGTGTCCTAGGCCTGAGACACATCCCTCCCCCACCCCGCCACTCACACCTTGGAATCAGCAGCCTGTAGCAGGGTCCCAGAGAGATGGCCCCAAGTGCCCAGATGACCCGTGGTGGCATCTAGCAAGAGGGAGAAAGAGCCCTGTGGTTGGAGCCACCGTGGATTGGGGACTTCTATTTCTCCAGCTCCCCACCCCCAGCCCATCCGGGCTGATACAGGCATCCACCCCTGTGCTGGTTTGCAATGATGCATGTACCCTAGAAAAGCCATGTTTTAATCCTAATCCCATTTTGTAAAGTCAGCCATTTCTTCTAATCCCTATTCAGTATTGTATGTTTGAAACTAATCAGATCACCTCCCTGGAGATGCGATTTAATCAAGAGGGGTTGTTAAGATAGATTATGTGGAGGTGTGTCCACTCATCTGGGTGGGTCTTGATTAGTTTACTGGAATTCTATAAAAGAGGAAACATTTTGGAGAATGGGAGATTCAGAGAGAGCAGAACGGCATAGCCACGAAAAGCAGAGTCCACCAGCCAGCGACCTTTGGAGATGAAGAAGGAAAATGCCTCTGGGGAGCTTCATGAAACAGGAAGCCAGGAGAGAAAGCTAGCAGATGACACTGTATTCGCCACATCCCCTTCCAGCTGAGAGAGAAACCCTGACTGTGTTCGCCATGTGCCTTCTCACTTGAGAGAGAAATCGGCCTTCTTGAACCAAGGTATCTTTACCTAGATGCCTTAGATTGGACATTTCTATAGACTTGTTTTAATTGGGACATTTTCTCAGCCTTAAAACTGTAAACTAGCAATTTGTGCTAGTTTAAATTCCCCTTTTTAAAAACCATTCCGTTTCATTCCAGCAGCTAGCAAACTAGAACAAGCCCCACCAGCCTCCATACCCACGACCCCCCAGCACAGAGCCACCCCCGGCCTCAGACCCTTGGCACCAGCTCCACCGTGTAGCCCGCAAGCCACCCCATCCCGGAAGGAAGGAACAGCCCCATCTCTGTGTCCCCCAAGTCAGGAGCTCCTCCAAGAAAGGCACAGGGAGAAGAGGCAGTCACGGACAAAGAAGTCTCATCCTAAAAGACAGGCAGAAGAACAGCAAGGTAAGAAGTTAAATTGGGAGCATCCAAGTGAGCTCATGACCTTGTGTCGTGGAAGGCGACCCCAGAAACTGGGAATGGTGACTGCCTCTGAGGAGGGGAATCAGAGGATGAGGACTGAATTTTGTAGCATGAGCATTCCTCATTTTAAAAATCGATTAAAATTAACATATAAAGCCATCCAAAATATTTTCCAACTGTGTCATTAAAAGTGGTCCAGTTGTGTCTGATGCTCCTTTTAGCTACAGTATGGATAGATGAGTACAAAATATAGATAAAAAATAAATAAGTAATGGAGGAACAAATGTTAAGATAAACTGAGTCAATTGAAATAACTAGTGACCAATGAAAGGGAGTGGTAAGGGGTATAGGAAAAAAATAGGGGGGACAAAGGTTAAAATATATTGGGTAGATGAAAATACTAGTGGTCAATGAGAGGAAGGGGTAAGGGATCTGGTATATATGCGTTTTTTTTTCTTTTTTCTTTTTATTTCTTTTTCTGGAGTGATGCAAATGTTCTAAGAAATGATCATTTTGATGAATATACAACTATGTGATGATATTGTGAGCCATTGATTGTACACCAAGTATGGAATGTTCATAAGCTGAGAATGTTCACGTTTGTATGTTGTTTTGTTTTGTCAATAAAAATACTTTTAAAAAATAATAAAAAGTGGTCCAGGCACTGTGGAAGACAGTTTGGCAGTTCCTCAGGAAGCTGAGTAAAGAGTTGCCTTACTAGCAAGCAGTCCCACTATTCAGGATATACCCAGAAGAACTGAAAGCAGGAACCTGAGCAGACATTCGCACACCGATGTTCATAGCACATTATTCACAGTTGCCAAAAGATGGAAGCAACCCAAGTTTCATCACCCGATGAGTGGATAAACAAAAATGTGGCATATGCATAGGATGGAAGAGTATCCAGCAGTCAGAAGGAATGACGTCCTGAAGCATGCAGCAACATGGATGGACCTTGAGGAATTACATTGAGAGGAATCAGTGAGACACAGAAGGAAAAATATTGTATCATCTCGCTGATATGAACTACTTATAAAATGTAAACTCATAGACAAAGAATCTAGAGTATAGGTTACCAAGAGATAGAATGAGGCTGGAGAATGGGGAGCAGCTGCTTAGGATGTACAGAATTGCTAATAAGAGTGAATTTAAATATGGAGTATCATGAACAATGGTGTGTGGATGTGGTTGGTAGAGGAAGTTTAGAGCCACATATGTCACCAGGAGGAAAGCCAGAGGTTTAAACATGGCACCATATAATACAGTAAATGTTGTGGTGGACAATGACTGTGTTTAACAGTACAAATATTTAAAAGTTCTCCCTTGAACTAGAACAAATGTACAAAACTATCATAAGGAGTTCAAAATAGAATGGCATATGGGGAAAAAACATACCTACTGCTAACTATGGACTATAGTTAACAGTAATATCTTAATATCCGTTTACCAACCTTAACAAATGTAATGTACTAATGCTAGGGGTCACTGATAGAGGGTGATAAGGGGTATGGGATTGTGCCAGTTTAAAAGCATTATGTGTCCCAGAAAAGCCATGTCTTCATCCTAATCCTATCTTGTGGGGCAGTCATTCCTAATCCTAATTCAATACCGTAAGGCAGAAACTTTTGGTCAGATTGAGATGTGACTCCACCCATTCTAGGCAGGTCTTGATTTGTTTACTGGCATCCTTTTGAAAGGCATCCTTTGTCATCCTTTGAAGAAATGACGGAACCGACAGACAGAGCAGATGTAAGCACTTGGAGAACTGTTGCTTCAGAGAACAGAGACACAGATGTTTGGAGATGCTTGGGGCTCAGCAGATGTCACCATGAGATGTGAAGCAAGACAGAACCTGGAGAGAGCCAAGGGAAGCCAAGAGATGAAAGCCAACCTTGGAGAAGTAAAGTGAGGAACCCCCACAGGCACAGAGGCTGAAAGCAGTGGAGCCCAGGATCAAGGGACCCGCAGATGCCAGCCACATGGCTTCTCAGCTGACAGAGATGTTCTTGACCCATCAGCCTTCCTTGAATTAAGGTATCTTTCCCTGGATGCCTTAGTTTGGACATCTTTCTAGAACTATAAACTTGCAACTTAAATTCCCTTTTTAAAAGCCATTCCAGTCCTGGTATATCGCATTCAGGCAGCTTACAAACCAAAACAATGACTAAGCAAAAAATTAGTGTGGGATAAAGAAGAAAAATGTGAATACAGAGTTCTGGCATTCTGGTCACAGCTGTAATGTGAATACAGTGCCTAGTTTTCTGACCAAGACAGCATGAAAGTGTGTCATGTCTGTTTCTCCGGGTGTTCAAAGCACTGAAAAGAATCAAGCATTTCAGACCCTGCTTTTAATTAAACGGTTAATAAATGTGATACGATAACATTTTAAATCAACATTCAACTGGGAAAGTGTCAAAACTCAGAAGGCGTTATATATTACGGTTATTTCATATTTCATAAGTTCACGGGCCTGGTACCCTGGGCATCAAACAGGGCACAGGTCATGGCGTGTGCACCCAGCAGCTTCTCCACGGCCGGCACCCTGCAGGGCACCCAGGAAGTGCTCACACGTCTGTGAGTTAATTGAAGGCAGAGGGAGAGGGCAATGGAGACCTTCCAGGTTTGCTGGCTTAAAGGACTGGAATGTCCCCCACCTCTCTGACCTAGGAGCCAGACAGGTCCAGCGGAGGCGAGCATCCTGTCCCTGCCTTTCCCCGCGGGCACAGCCACCCCACTGCAGGCTAGAGCACACGTGCTCATACCCCGGGCCCCACCGCATCCAACTCACCCAGGAACCCAAAGGCCTTCACTTGTTCAGATGTCCATCATCCCCCCTTTCACCCACGAGAAGCCTGACCTCAGGAACCTGCCATTCCTGCCCCCAACCCTTTCCCAGGCTAAGAAAAAGGGGTACAGTAGGGGTCATCCAGAGCAGGAGGGGCAACTGGACATGTGCAATATCACCTCTGGAAGTTATTTCTACCCCACCTTTCTCCAGAGGCTCGGTAGCAACTTCCACAGGGGCTTAAAAGGCAGCCAGAAAATGTAAGGAAATAGAAGTGAGGGCAGTTCACTAGTGGGTCTAAAAGTAATGTTACCATATTGAAGGTGAATGTGATTGAAAGGGGTTATATAGACCCATGCGTCCCACTGATGAACACTACAAATATAAATCAGTTCTTGCATGAGCTACTGCAAAGGTATGAATCTTGTACAAAGAGTGTGCAAGTTAAGGATATAGGGTGGAAACTGTGATTGCATGCTATGGGCGATGTTGAACAGGAAAACATCAAGTGTTCCACAGCGACACCAGGAGTAAATAATGGGGGGAGAGACAAGAGTTAAGGGGAGGTTTGGATTTTCTGTTTGGTGAGGGTGTGTTATTGGTTATCTTTCTCTTGAGAACAATGAAATTATCTAAAATTGAGAGTGTTGATGGACTGTTGACTTTGGACATTATACACAATGCCTAATGAATGGAGGTGGCTGAAGGATGCACAAACTGAGAAGTAGATTGGTGAACGATGGTGTATACATATGATCAAATATTGTGCTACTACAAAAAAGGA
>PVIY010044605.1:0-19584 GCA_004026745.1 Myrmecophaga tridactyla | reverse complement strand
TGTTGGGGACAATTAAGGTAGCATATATAGATTCCACCCTCAGCGATGCCGAAAACATGCAACATGGCCGCCAGGGCTAATACAAAAATAGCCTAAGCTACAATCAACCTTCTTTACGGAAGTACTAGCGGTTCGCACCAAAAGTACAAAACCGCGCCAAAAGTACTAACCTTACAAACTGCCTTTTACCCTAGCAACAGGAGCAACCAATCCCAGTAATCTGCCCTCCAGCCTAGCAACAGCAGCAACCAATCCCAGTAATCTGCCCTCCAGCCTAGCAACAGCAGTGACCAATCCTAGATTGCCACCCGTCCCTACTAGCCACTCCTTCTTCCAAAAGCATATATATACCCAGCCCTCTCAATAAAACTTTGCAGCTTGATCAGAATATTTGTCTTGCTGTCGTTCTTCATGTCTCTTGTCCCATACCATTCTTCCCTCACAGGAGTTAGAGCCTTGGTTGATCGTCCCACGGGCCAGGACAGAATTCAATACATGTTAGTCAATATCATTACTTCTGAAGTGAGACTGTATCTTTGAACATTCTAACTTATAAGAATTCCACAACTTCTGACAAAAATATAATCATTTTTATTCTATCCTCTACTTTTTGCTTATACCTCAATTAGAAGCAAATACTAGATAAGGAAGGATTTATTTCAAAATGATAAATTGTTCAGTGTTTCTTGGAAAAAGGAAAAAATATCTGGAAAAGTAAGTTTGGGTCAGATGAAGGCAGATTCTGTGTCATATATACTGTTTGAGTTTTTTAGGCAATTGGAAAAGCAATAAATTGTTTCTGTTTATGATAATTATCTTGAAGCTATGCAGTGAACAAACACAGAAAATAATAGTGATCGGAATGCTTCTAGGATTTCATATGAAGAAAAAATTTCTAAGGATATGGGAAAAATAGAATTGAGAAGTTGAAATCAAGGTTTAGTTGGAATTGGAGCAGAAATCAGAGGTTGAAAAATGCGTAGTTGAAATGAGAACACAAATGGAGGCTATTCAGAAATGCCATCAGTTGTGGGGGTAAAGAAAATAGAGTAAAGATCAAAATGTTGAGGACTTTTTGAAGACTTTTTCAGTCTTCAAACATGAGGAATCTTTAGGGCATGAAAAACCATGGATATTTTCCAGGTTGGAGATGCTCCTTAAAGAAAAAAAAACTGGGATAGATAGTATAGATTTCAATTATAGTTAATATAGCAGTATGTATAACATATCATAATGTTCCTAGAGCTTTCTCTAGCAAGTCATACATATGGCTATTACATTTTCCATCCAACTGAAAATATTCATGAGAGCAAAAACCATTATTTTCACACTATGATCCTACAATTCATTTGCTCAAGTTCAGTACTAGGAATCAAATATGCATTTGTTGAGTAAATCAATGAGTTGCTTTACTAATGGAATCCTTGGGCTAAGTTCTTTCTCTCTGTCTCTCTCATCCTCTTCCCCTGCTCCCAGCATTTCCTAGCCTCTGAGTAGGATTGACACTATCACATACAGTTATGCATCTTCTGTTCAAAGAGTTTTGGGGGAAATAATGAAATCAATTATTATTAATGTATCATGTCTCTTCAGTCTCATCACTTTGAGAGGAATAAGGCTATTTATGACTATACTCGAGCTGAAATTTTGTATGTTGTCAATATTAACAAGAAAAACCAGAGAAGTCTTCCTTTGGAGACAATGCTATTCATGTAATTATTCTTACAAAATTGGTGCTTTGATGCCATGAAAAGATTTCCTAATTAATCACATAGTAAAGGTTTTCTGATAAAGCTTAAATATATTAAAATAAAATAATAGTGAACCTAATCCTCTTTCCTAAGAAATAAAAACAGGATGCTGTGATGGTGGCTCAGTGGCAGAATTCTCACCTACCATGACGGAGACCTGGGTTCAATTTCTGCTGCCTGTTCACGTCAAAAAATTAAAAATTAAAAAAAAACAGCCTTTCACAAAGGCATATGGGAAGTGTGACTGCACTAAAAATAATGAAAATGTTAATGATAATAATGCCTTTTTAGAAGATAGCCTTTTATCCAATCGCTAAGTGCTCCTGTACCTAAAACTCTAAATTGTTTTATTTTAAGAACATGTCATCAACTTTTTAATAGCTTGGTCTACTAATTTCTATAAACTTCTAATCATTTTTATAATTCCATGTGGCATTATTTTAAAATCAAAATTGAAATCTATGAGTTACGGTAAATAACATTTATGAATAGAGCTGAAAAGAGTTATTTCACCAAAACACGATCTTTACCATAGAGTCTAAAAGTTAGAAAAAATAAACCCATATCATTATTCAATTACATCACATTTTCCATGTATCATTTAGTCCCACTCATATATCTTAGCATTTATTTCCTTTTGAGTGCAAAAATGAAGAATTATAATCAAAATCCAAAAGAAAACAGAAACAAAGCAAAGAGCATTTTCATTAAATCTGACATAGCTTTAACAATGGGGAAAGACTTCCTTAAGTGTGTAACATGATTGTACCTCTAGTGAGATGTGGTGATAATGAGAGTAATATTTCACACTTTAATGTATTGAGCAGTTAAACATTCAGATTTTAGAAAAGATAGTTATTTCCATCAAGAAGCTAGGAGTCTAATAACTCTTAAAAGCACCTAATTACAAAATTACAATGCGTTGAGATATGTTATAATGTTTCTGTCATTTGAGAAGGCTGAAGAGAAGAGTGTCTGAATTGGGTCTTGAAGAATGAGCAGGAGTTCATTTAGTGACAAAGAGAACGTTCCTGGCAGGAAAAAGAACATGTATACAGGGAAGATTTTTTTCAAAGTACCACATCACATAGAAATATGAAATGTTTATAGTGGTTTGAACCTAAAGAGAAGGTATATATTGGAGATAAAACTTGCAACAATCTATGGGATCAAATTATGAAGGGCCTAAGTTGCCATGCTATGTTTTGAGGTTTTTTTGTAGTTGATGAGAAACCATCAGAAATTTCTGAAGGTGGGAGTCAAGCTTGTGCTCTGGGCCAGGGGAGGGTAATATAATTAACTTACATACGGGAAAAGATTTCCCTGTTGTTTGGTAGCCATGGAACTACTGTTTTCTTACTGCCAAATTCCTGTTGCTGACAAAAATCAAGCAACATTATTAGGGAAGGCAACCCACCTGTCTGAATTTTTTCGTGTTACCTTTGTTAAAGTTTAACTTCATTATGTTTTACTTATAATAGGTCATCTAGTTTCCAAATGATCTATCACTGATATAAAACATTTCCAATACTCTGTGAAACCCATTTTGGCACATAATTTCCAAGTTTTCCTATCATATTTTCCTTTTTACTATATCCTGGGGAGAAATTATTTTATTATAACTTACCAACTTGTTAATTGTGATAGTTAGGCTCAGGTGTCAACTTGGCCAGGTGATGGTGTTTACTTGTTCTGTTGCTGTGGACTTAAATCATCATCATGTGAAATTCATATATGGCTGATTATGTCTGTGGTTGGCTAAGGGGAATGTCTTCCACACTAAGTGACATTTAACTTAATAAGCTGGAGGCTTAAAAGGGGAGGTCAGAAGAGAGAAGCAGCTCAGGGCAGCTCAGGGCAGCTCAGGGCAGCTCAGGTCAATCCAGCTCAATGCTCAGAGCAGCCATAGGACCAGACATCTGGAGATGAAGAAGGGAAATATCCCAGGGAAAACCATTTTGAACCCAGAAGCCAGGCAAGAAAGCCAGCAGACATCACTGTGTGCCTTCCCATGTAACAAAGGGACTCAGAGTAAAGATCCCCTTTATGAAAGTCAATTCATTTCTGGTGTATTGCATTCTGGCAGCCTTAGCAAACTATAACAGATTTTCATACCGAGAGTGGGGTGCTGCTGCATTACAAATAACAAACATTTTGGAATGGCTTTTTAAATGGATAAGGGGAGGATTCTTAAAGAATTGTGGGGAGCTTGATAGAGAAAACTGAAATTGTTTTTAAGACACTGTTGGTAGAAATATGAACTCAGTGGAAGTATCTCACGAAGCCTTAGAGAGGCTTTGCAATTTGTCATTGCAAATTGGAAGGAAAGCTACCCTTGTTTAAAGGTGGTAGAGAATTTGGCAAAATTGAGTCCTGGTGCTAGATGGAAGGGAGAATTAGAATGTGACGATCCGGGATATTTGGCTGGTGTGATTTCCAAGCTAAATGTGGAAAATGCATCCTGGTTTCTCCTTGCAGCTTGTAGTAAAATGTGACAAGAAAGGGAAAAGCTAAGAATTTGGGGGTACAAAGAAACTAGAAATTGATGGTTTGGAAAATTCTAGGTTCCAGAAAGTGAGACCCCTAGAAAATAGAGACCCATGTGAGAATTTAACCAAACACAGAACAAGACAGTCATTACAGGAGAAGTAAGGATTGGAAATAGAGTTATCCAGAAAGGATTTGTGGAAAGCACTATTGCCTGATGGCTTTGATCCCTGTATGCTGCATGCCAAGTCAACATTTTTTTTTTCTGTGAAACTTGTTTAAACAGAACCATTGGCAGTCTGGACTAAAAAGGACAGAAAAGGGAGAGATTGAAGGAAGAATAACTCAGAGGCAGAAACATTAAAGCTAAAGTTCTGAAGCCAAGAAATCTCAGGCCAGGAGAGTGGATTGTCCTGTGCATGTGGAGGGGGTGAGTTTTCCCCAGAGACAGAGATTGGACCTTCCAACACAATGTTCAGGAAAAGTTCTGGTTCCCCAGGCCTCAGAGAGAGTAGAACACATTTGCCTAGGATCAGGGGGAGCCTGGCTGCCACTGGATTGCTCTGAAGAGGTTGAACACGTGCCCCAGAGATGGCAGAGAATCCAGGTGCACTCCAGATGCTTGGGGGGCTGGCTGAGAAAAAGATGGTCTGCCCAATGTTCCCCAATGTTGCAACCCTCAGCCCAGTGTTTGGAGAGAACAGAGCCACCACAAAAGCCCTTGGAATGGGTGGAACTGCTGCTTTCTAAAGCCACAAAGATGACTCACTGTCAGACTTTGAAATCTTATAAAGTATGCACTGCAGGTTTTCAGAATTTTTTTGGTCCAGTGACCACTGTTTTCCTTCCAATTTCTCTCTAGGACAATGGGATCATTTATTCCATGACTGTTCCTTCTTTGGCTATTGGAAGCAGATAACTTGCTCTAAGTTCATAGGTGCATAACCGGAGGAGAATTTTGCTTTAGAACAGACCATGTTTGCCACTGACTCTTTATGAGATTTTGTAATATTTTTGAGTTGGTATTATATTTATATTGTTACTAAAATGATTTAAGGATTTTGTGATATTGTGATGAAATGAATGTATTTTGTATGTGAAAAGATTTAGTGTGTTTTATGTAGGACAGATGGGCATTGTTAGGGAAAAGTATGCCTGCTATTGTTATTGTTTTCTACTTAGAGATTAAGTATGGTTTAAGGTGATGTGTACAGTTGCCAAAGTAGACAAGGGGTGGACACTGTGATAGGTAGGTTTAGGTGTCAACTTGACCAGGTGATGGTGCCCAATTTTTCTGTCACTGTGGACTAAATCAGCACCATGTGAATTTCGTCTATAGCTGATTACATCTGTGATTGACTAAGGGGAATGTCTCCTACAATAAGTGATGTTCAATTTCATCAGCTGGAGGCTTAAAAGGAGAGGTCAGAAGGTAAAAGTATCTCAGTACAGCCCTATCCAGCCCAGCTCAGTGCTCAGAGCTGACACAGACCCAGATGTTTGGATATGTAGAAAGGAAACACCCAGGGAAAGCCATCTGAACCCAGAAGCAGGAGAAGAGGCCAGCAGCCATTGCTGTGTGCCTTCCCATGTAACAGAGGAACTCAGATGAAAGCCAGCTGCCTTTCCTACAAAGAACTGCAAATTTGTAACTAAATAAATCCCCTTTATAACAGCCAATCCACTTCTGGTATATTGCATTCTAGCAGCTTTAGCAAACTAAAACATTAATGAATAGCTTTACAGAAATATTTGAATTTCAAATAGGAATACAAGAAGATAGCCATGTATTTTAGTTACTTAGACTGCTTAAGCAAATAACATGAAAGGAATGTACGTTAAACAATGAAATATATTTGCCTACAATGTTGAGGCTAAAAGAAATTCCAAATCAAGTCATATTCAGAGCAATTCTTTCTTCCTGAAGACCAGCATTCTAGGGTTAGTTGCCCCTGACCTCGGATCCTCTGTCACATGGCAGCACACGTGGTCTCTTCTGTGTTCTGGACTCCATTGATGTCCAGCTTTGGGAGGCACACTCTGATCTTTCTCTCTCATGTCTGAATTCATTCCATTTATAAAGGACTCCAGTAATAGGATTAAGAGCCATCCTGTTTGACCTGGGCCACACTTTTTAACTGAAGCAATCTCATCAAAACATACTACTTACAATGGATTCACATCCACAACATGGATTAGATTTAAGGACATGTTTTTCTGAGGTATATACAGCTCAAACCACCACATAACAACTAATTTTTTAAAAAATCCAAGTTAAATTGCATGGGAAACAAAGTAGGAGGAAATGTTGTCTACAAGCCATCTCAGGACATTTCAAAACACACCATGTACTGATGACCACTTTCTCTTGCAGAGCAAGAAGACTCACTCTGTATACACCACTTGGAACTTGACAGCTAGTTATAGAGCCCTGCAGGGTTGTCCAAATGTCAATTAGGATCTTGAGTTTTACACTCTTGTGTGCTCAGATTCAGGAACTGATCAATTTCAGTTCCTGGTTTGACATCTCAAATATGTCCTGGCTGAACAGAATCTTTGTGAAGTCCTACCTTAGCTATGTAAACATCTGGAGTATTTACACACATATGCTGTCCCACCCTATAGTCAAAAGAACTTCAGAGACCAAAGAGAGACAGAGTTTTAACAGAAAACAAATGTAGGTCCTTCAAAACATTTAAGGATTTGAGTAAATACAGACTATGGAGGCAAAAATAGTGTATTCCAAGGTCATGTAATTTTGTCGAGATAATTTCTTAAAATTGGTTTCAGCTCAGATGATGTCTATTTTAGTTTTAAAAGGAGTGTAGGCATTAATAGCACCAATGTATTCTTTCAATGTGTCTATTGCTGAAAATTGCAACATTATTTGTGGTTAAGCATTATTCCTATGCATGAACACTTTTGTAGATTAGATAATTTTTATTACCTGAACTTCAAAGCAAACCTGTTAATGTTTTAAGCAGTTTTTAACAATTATATCCTGTGATATTTTTCTAATGTGTGTATTTATGCACACTGATGTGTGAACTGTCATGCTTAAGCACTTTTTAAGTAATCTAACCTGTGACACTTACTAATGTATGTATTTATGCATATCACAGAGAGTTGTTAATATGTCATAAGCTTTTTAAAGACTTTATCCAATGATATATTTCAAAAGTGCTTATAATTAATCAGAAATCCAAATATGTCTTGTTAAAAAAATATGGCTTGAAATCACTTTATTTCACAAAGCATATGTCAATCTTGTGTGCCTTTCTCAGTATTGAACAGGTTTTTTGGGGGGAAGGGTTGTGTCTGAAAGAAAAATAATGAAGTGTTCAGAGAAAATGAAATTGATGAATTCTTTAATTCCAGATAACCCAAATTTATAAATATTTATTGGACAGCTATTTTACATATGATAGTGGACTAGAGAATATAAACAAAATGATGGGGAAAAAATAACTGGGCTCACAAGCAGCTCATAATTTATGAAAGAAATGGACATATATACAATTAATTCTAATAGGGTAAAGCTGAAAAATGCTATGGTAGGATGTAGGATATAATGGGAAAATAGAGGAGAAACTAATTCTGAAATAATTGCTGGTATCTAAATGTGCTGTACTGTTATATTTCTATAATTGCCTCAATGTTTATTATTTCTTCTGCCTGGAATACACCTCCTTTCCTTAGTAAAATGATCAAGCCTTGACTCATCTTTTTATTTTCCTTTAACAATCCTAAAATCAGTAGACACAGTAGACATTTTCTTTTCTGTGTTCATTATGCATTATTCTGTAGCAACAAACCCCCAAAATTCAGCAGCTTAAAATGCAAATCTTCCAAGTCCAACAAACCATACAATGCATGACAGGAAGAGACTTGTCCCCAGTCACTCAGGAATAAGGATGATGGCAACTGCACTGCATTGTAACTACACCACCTGGACCACATGCCTTGGTCGTGAGAGAAGGCTAGAAAGGTAGAACCACAGGTTGATTTTTCTGTGGTTTGTCCTATCTTCTTTCATACAAGATAAAAGAGGTTAGTAACTAACAGGAGAAGGTAATTGTAATATCTGGGGACATTCAAATTTGTGGAACAACAAAATATAAGCAAACAGCATAAGATAGTAGGTTCTTAAGTCATGAATTCAGCATCTTTGTAGGTGTAAAGTTTGGCCACACTAAGAGATGATACCAGTTTTGATGATACTGCATTACAAAACTGATATCTAAAGTACCAATATTCAGGGAATTGAATTTAAGATGTAATGTAGGCTATGGGGATATGACCAATTCCAAGAACTAGACTCTATGGTGAAAGTATTCAGAACAGAAATATTCAATACTAAAATACCTGAACCAATGGAATCAGATTCCCTAAAATGTGCCCTAAAGAAAAGATTGTTTCAAGTAATAAAGTGGAGACTAAACTTATGGCCAGGAAGAGGGTTGTTAAGGGGATGGTGGAGAGGAGTTTGTTAAATGGATGTGAAAACAGATAAAGACATTTTCATATTGTGCTTTCCTTCTAAGTAGTTTTATCCTTCTAAATATCCACAGACAGCCTTATATATATATATATATGCTAGATGTTTTCTCTCTCAATATAGAGAAAATAAAATTTTAAATATTACTAATATATGTTTGAGTTCAACTAGTTCTGACAATGTTTCAACATATATATTCTTAAATACTAGATGAACATCAAATGGTTTTTCAGCATGCAATTTATTAAAGTTCAGATGACAGCTTGGACACAAGGCCTTTCTGCATGGGGAAATTAAGATAAGAATCTCTATGCAGGTTTCCTAAGGCATTCTGTGGATGCTTTATACACGTTTCTGATTGTATTAGTCAGTGTTCTCTAGGGAAATAGGATGAACAGGAGATATCTGCAAATATTATGAGATTTTTTTTTAAAGAGCTATTTCACACAATAGTGGGGATGCACAAGTCCTAATTCCGTAGGGCAGGTTGCATGCTCAGAATTCCAAGAAAGGTTTTCATGAATTCTCTAGGTAAAGCTTGCTGGCTAAAGTAGAGATGAAAATTCTCTCTTCTGGCTGCTGAGATCATGACTTCTCTTTTTAAAGCTGTGAACTTATTGGAAGAAACTTCTCTCATTGTAGATGATGATTAGTTGATTGTAGATGTCATCACTCAGAGATGCAACCAACTTATTGTTGATTTAAGGCTACAAAATGTTCTCACAATAACAACTGGCCAGTGCTTGCTTGACCAATTAATTGGACACCAAAATCTGGCCAAAGTTACATATGAACTTAACCATCACAGTCCATCCCTTGTCAACATGGCAGCTACATGCACTGAATCTCTGAATAAAAGCAATAACAGTCAGGTTTTCACGTCACAATACACAAATGTCCTGCACACAACCAGAAATGTTATAACTCTCCCCAGAATACTGTGCAAGTTCTTGCATAATATTCACACTTCACTTGAAATCTTGTAATTTAAAAACTATGACATGGAACTAAAGCAACTTGTATGATAACGAGATAAAATAGAGAAACAGGGAAGAAAGCAAAGATATTTTCTTTATGTACATATAGAAACATATTCATAACAAAGCAAGGAATAATATCCATAACTGTTACAGTTCTTGTTTCTGTAACTGGTCACATGGCTGTAGTTTGAATTTATAATCATCTTCTTCCACTACCCATTCCATATTCACTTTACCCTCAGCAAGCAACACATTGAGTTGTGATTATTTCCCTTGTAGGGCAACCCAAATCTTCATTGTTGAAGTTTCTGGGCCATTGATAGTCCTGCTGGATTGGATTGTTGCACTTTTCCATTGAGTTTAATCCCAGAGTGTGGTAGTACTAAGAGGAGCCATAGGGGATTTTGTGCTCCAGGCAAACTCTTTTTTACCTCCATTGTGTAGTCTTATTTCCCTTCTATAATCAGTGTCAATCACCCCAGCCAGTATAATAATTACCTTCTTTGCTTGTTGATTCAGAGACAAGAGAAACCCATAGTGGCTAGGGGGCAGTCAATTTCCAGTTCAATGGAATCATTAGGACTCCTCCTTAAGACCTGTAGACCACCAGAACTTAAGGCTTCATTGACAGGAAGTTAACAGTTTTCTAGTGGATCACTAGAAGTGATAATGAGTGGTGCCACTCCCATTTCCACTCCTTAATTCCTGGATTCTTTTATCCTGGCTATGGGAGAAATAGCACCATAGAGTGGATGCTGATTTACATCATACACAGCCTCTTGGAGAACAGTGTTCCAGCTCCGCCAGGTAATGCCACCTGGTCGATGCCGTAATTGAGTCATCAAAAGGTCGTTCCATTGTTCTATCAGTCTAGCTGCTTCAGAATGTTGGGGATCGATTCTAAGATCAGCAAATTGCATGCATATGTGCTCTTTCTCACCTTTGATTTCCCATGAAGTAGGTTCCTTGATCAGAAGCAATGCTGTGTGAAATTCAGTAATTCCATAGAATACCCCCACAGTAAAATCACATCAGTGCTGGCTTGACCAACAACTGGACACCAAAACCTGACTAACTGACACATGAACACAACCATCACACTGATTGACATGTCTCTGATTCTAACTATTCTAATAACCAGTTACTATTAAATTATACAAGTCCTTATTTTTACCTCCATCAGTCCTGCCAGAAAAAAATGCACATTATCTGCAATTCTGATGTTGTTTCTAGTCAAATTAGTATTTTGCAGATTACAAATTCAAAATTCAGACTTTACTATAATAGTCCCAATGTTTTTTCTATAGCTACAGAAAGAACACACAGCTCTTTTGTGCATTTTTTAAATAACTAATTGCTTTCCATTTCTTTACCTTGACCTAACTAGAGGAGTAGCTATTTTTCAACAATGTATTCAACTTCGGTATCTTTGCTTTTGTGTTTGCTACCCTCATTTCAAAGGAAATTTACTTAATGTCTCCTAATTTACAAAATGACCCCAGCATTCATCCTCTGCCCAACGAAACTCCTACAGCAATTCAGCTTGTCTCAGCCATCAGGTACTAAGGCGGATAATTTGACCAATTTTTCCACCTGAAAATTCATGAGATGTGTGTTTTCTACATTGACACTGAGGGTCTTGACACAGTGACAGACTTGTTCCACATCACTTAAGATTGTTCATGCAGTATACGACAATGGTTCCTATTCCTTGTAGGAAATGCCCTGCCTTTTCTATTAGTTAAGCAGGTGACATCTTGCTGACATTTCAGAAAATACTCAGGACAGTTAGAAATAGGATTAGTAATTGTCTCTTTCAACTAAAACCAAAAGTTCCTTCTTCCCTCTAATGTAAAACCTAAGTAAGCATTTTGAAACAAGATTTCAAGATAGTTAAAATACCAGTTGCCTACAATGTTAGATTAACTATAGAAAAAATGACATTCTTATTTTTGAAAGATGTGGTTAAATATATGGTTATTTTTAATATTCTGTGGGCACTGGAAATCAAGTATTTTATATATAAATATGTGTTTGTTTATATATGCATATTTGTACATGTTCATGTGTGCGTGTGTATGTGTGTAAAATCACACTATTCCAGATCACTATGATCCCTCATCTGTTGTAGCGTCTTAACTGACTTCCATGCAACCAATCTTGCCCCATCTCATTGTCACTTTTCTCCACACCATTCTCAGACAATGACCAGTTTTCTTTTAAAAGTACAATTTTAATTCTATCAGTCTCCTGGTCAACACTGATAGCTTCCCTTTGCCTTTAGGACAAATCCTTAATTTGTTCTGTTCTCAATACAGTGGCCCCTCTCTACCATTCTAGTTTCATCTGATGTGACTTTCCACACAATGGAAGGAGTAAACAGTCCCCACCCTCTCCTTTCTCAGCTCTATACCCATGCTTCTCCCTGGGTTTAGCATTCTTACCCCTTTTCCATTCTCACCTTACAACCCTCTGCCCAGATTATTCCCTCAGACCCTCAATTTATTTTTTTTTAGGGAGATCTTCTCTGATATCACAGCCTGAGTGAGATTGCTCTATTTTAACACCTTGTATTTCTCCAAAAATCTGCATTGAACTGTTTTGTAATTTCCTTAAGAGCAGGAACCAGGCACATGGTGCTTCTTTTCCATCAAGTGCAATGCCTGTATACAGTAGTGCTTCAAAGGTATTTATACTGCAGAACTGATGAAAAAGGGAATTATGGACAAATATTTAGGAGGTCAAACAAGTAGGACTTGGTAAATGATTGAAAATAAAAGGAAGGAAAACCATTTTATTTACAGAATTATATCAGACAAATGAACTGAGAATTTCAAATAATTTGAGTTTTAATGGGAGATTTGTAATACTTGTGTGTGTCTGTATACATCTGTACACATAAAACCACTGAGATGTTTTGAAATTTAATATATTTCTTTTCTATTTTTAAACTTATTTTGTGCTGTAAAAACTTCATTTGCTTTTATTTGAAATGATATATTTTTAATATATTAAGACTCTTTCAATAGAGTTTTTCCAACGTTTTCATGAATTCTCTCTCAAGTTTAAATATTATTGACTAGGTTAAGAGAAAATCTAAGACAAATTTTGGAGAATGATCAGAAGTGCGGTCAGAAATATGGACTTTCTAAGCTCTCTTTCTCACTTTGATATTGGTGAGTTATCCCTGTCAGATTTTACTTACTAAACTCAAGCTAGTAACTCAACTAAACAAGCAATGCTGCTTTCATTTTCTTGAATTGAAGATGACTCTAAGTTTAGGAGGTTGAGAGGCAGAGTGCTAGTGCTGCCATGTGATGCCATCTTGAAGTGGTATTGCACGAAAGACAACGCGATATTTGTGGCCGCTAAATTTAGAGGCTCGATTTCACAGACAACATAGACTTCAGTGAAATAAAAACAGAAGTTATTAGGAAAGTAATAAAAAGATTGTTAAAAATGAGAAATTGTTATACCACCAGGTGGGACAACACCAACACCTGAAGAGGAAAGCTGGGGAATCCTGGAAACAGCATTTTCAGGGTCCAACTGGAAAAGTCCCAAGCACAGCATCATCCTCTCCTCTCTCTCTCTCTCTCTCTCTCTCTCTCATGAGATTCTCTAGTCTAACCACTTGCCTGCAGTTTATATAGTATCTTTACGCAATGGTGGCCAAAGTCCAATCAGCTTAAGTGACTGGCACCAGGTGCTCCTCTGGGAACTGGCTAGGGACTGAGAGGAGCTACATGGGACCTAGATAAGTTTATTAAAGTACGTCTCCTTCTGGGAGGAAAGCCAGTCCTCCCAGCTGGAGTGAACATTTCAGCAATTTTTTACAAGGTCACACAATGGCAATATCAGTTGAGCATACCAAACTCTACAAACTTAGTTTTCCTTACAGGTGGGGGTCCCAGTCCTTGCTGCAACATGCTGGTGTCTGGTGAGAGAGATGTTCTTGAAGATGTTGGATCCACTGTCTTCCACCCCCAGCTTTATCCCTCAAATACTTCTGGGCTTCTTTTAGGGTAAAAATAAAAACTTTCCATGACACTAATGGATACATTGTAAGGATGCTTTGGCCTCTATTCACTAAAAATTCCATTAGATCTTTCATAGGCATTGCTTCCCTGTGCTTCCCAGAATAGGCTGGGATCTCATCACTTTCCCAGGCTAACCAACAAATAGACAGCAGGTCAAATCTACTCTCAGATTCCCTTAATATCATACTCCAGTCCCCTCAATCCTACAAATGAGACCCACTAGCACATTCCCCTTTTGCTTCCTATCTGATTGCTTTCCCAGCCACACCAACATAGTCAAGAATTTCTTTTCTTCTATGGGGACAGGGAAATTATTCTGTGCCATAGACTATGAATCATACCTGAGAATGTGCCCCAGAGCATATAATTAAAGGTGTTCCTGACTCATCTCCAGGGGATAAGGTAGGTAAAGGGTTTTGAGCCTTGAACCTTACAGTCATTAATGGTAGGTTTGCTTTCCATTTTTCTGCCTGAGACTATTTAATGTAGTGTTGTTTTCATTGTGCCACTTCTTTTTCTAAAGAGTTGTAACTTTTTGAAGTTTTGTTTCAGCATTTCATATTAGTTTCTAGATATTATACAGGATTGCATTCTGTTCATTTTCTGCTTTCTAGAAATTTAATAATTTCACAACATTCTTGTACCTAATTATAAGTGTAGATTCATTGCTTAAAAATGAAAGAAAAATTTATTCTCTATTTGCATAATATAAAAATTGATTCAACATTATTAATTATATGACTAAAATCCTTTACATCTGTCCTGTTTAGAAATTATATCTAAATCATATTACACAGAATGCCCAAACAAACATTAATGCAAACACCATATGGGTTCTCTTTCGCCTCACATAAAATAAGTCTGAAGGTAGGCAATCCAGATTCAGAATGGCAGCTCTGTTGTCATCAGCAAACCACATTTCTTCTATCATTTTCTCTGCTATTCTGGGACATGGCTTTTTCCTCAAGTTTGCCTCTTGGTCTAAGATGGCTTCCAGATCTCCAGCTATCACACCCATGTTCTTCTACAAGAGCTGGCAGAAGGCAGAGAGAAGACAAAGATTGTGGTGGATTGAATTATATCCCCAATTTAGGCGTGATCCTGGTTTTGGTCAGCATTACTGTGGATGTGAACCCAATGTAAATAGTATCTCTTGAAAATGTTTTTTTTTAGTGAAGGTGGCCCCAACTGATGAGGGTGGGCCTTGCCTTAGTACAGATTACTGAAGTCCTTTATGAGCAGAAGAAATTCAGGCAGAGTCTGAAAAAGCCATGTAGCAGAGCCAGATGCAGCATTTCAGTGGGAGCCTGGATAAGAAAGGAGAGAACATGGTCCTGTGACAGGTGTGGTAGTTAGATTCAGTTGTCAACTTGGCCAGGTGAAGGCACCTAGTTCTGTTGCTGTGGACATGAGCCAATTGTATGTGAACCTCATCTGTTGCTGATTTACATCTGCAGTCGGCTAGGAGGCGTGCCTGCTGCAATGAATGAAGTTTGACTTGATTGGCTGGTGCTTAAATGAGAGAGCGCACTGTAGCACAGCCCAAGCAGCTCAGCACACCTCATCTCAGCACTCGCAGTCCAGCCCAGGCCTTTGGAGATGCAGAAAGGAATCACCCCAGGGAAAGTGGTTGGAACCCAGAGGCCTGGAGAGAAGGCCAGCAGAGACCATCCTGTGCCTCCCCACGTAAGGAAGAACCTCAGTTGAAAGCTACCTTTCTTCTGAAGAACTAACGAAATGAATCCCCTTTTATTAAAAGCCAATCCATCTCTGATGTGTTGCATTCTGGCCACTAGCAAACTAGAACAGGAAAGCCAAGTAATCCCAAGGATTACTGGCAAGGCAGAACCAAACCTCACAGTGTTTGGGAAGAACATAAGACTTACCAGGTCTCGGTGTTAGACTTCTGGCTTCTGAAACTGTGAGCCAAAAAATAAAATGACTTTGCATGGAAGCCAGCCCATTGCGCAGTATTTCTCATAACAGCTGAGGCAAAGCTAAAGAGGCAAACATTTCTCCAGGCTTTGCCAACTCCCTTCAGGAGTCTTTTCAGAAAACCACATTTAAAGAGACACGCAGAACACTTCATGTACATCTCATTGATCAGAACCTAATTCTATGTTCACATTAGCTGCAAGGCTAGCTGAAAAATGCAATATTTTAGTTGGGTTTATTGACAGCAAAATAAATACATAAACTATAAGATTCTGTTACAAAGAAAGGAATGATGAGGGTCTACTGACTAGACCACTAGCAAACTGACCAACTGTCTTCATTTCTTGTTTATCTAAACTGTCAATTACGGTACACTACAAAGTCACACTAAAATAGCCTTTCTGAAAGGCCCCTATTATATATTAAATGCATTTTCATTTTCACATTCGTTTGTGCATTTTAATTAAATTTCTTTCCAAATTACAAAATTAACACCTCCTCATTACGTATTTGAATCTGTTTATTATGAGTTTAAAGATTCATGGTCACTTCATCTTTTTTGAGAATTTACTTCAAACAATAAAATAAAAAAAATTAAACATTGATGCTTTTAATAGCTTTCCCTTGAATTTGATTTTGTCTGAAATTGACGTCATCAACTCTGCTTTATTTTGTCTGCTTAATAGATTGTTGCCTAATCTCCAATTTTTAACTTTTTGGAAGTAATTTGCTCCTGAGGTATCTCATAAGTAGTTGGATTTTATTTTCAACCAAACCTGAGGGTCTTTAACTTTCAATACTAGACTTTAGACTGTTTATATTTGTTCTCATAAAGTTGTAGTTGGTCTTGTGTTCTCTTGTTTTATGCTTTATGGCTTTTATTATTTCTCCTTTGCTTATCCTTTGTTTTATGTTGTGCTCTCAAAGTATGCTTGCTTTGTGTTTATCTTTTCTAGTGATTTTGGGGTACACATCACACGTTAACATTGCAAGTTGTTACAGTGTTTTACAAAAGCATATATTTAATAGGCATCATCAGTTATAATATTCAATTATTGATCAGTAAATTTTTAGTCATTTTTTTATATGATGAAAAAATAGGTACACTTTACATCTCTCTGCACTCCTGTTTCATCCAAAATACGTTTTAGGTAAGGTGACAATTGCATGTATAAATTAAGAAAAGAAATATTTTGATATTTAAATTTGTCTCTGTGACCTTTCATTTGCAGTTAGATACTGGTATACTTTCTGAGCCCCTCCACATATGAGAATAATTTTTCTGCTGCCTTTTATGTACAGATGATGGCTTAGATATAGAAAAATTTAATTGTATTATCTTTTGCTCTTTATGATCAGTAGATACCATATTATTATTTTCTGGAATTAATATGGAAAAAAGAAGAAACTAGTCTATCATTTGTTTCCTTGAAAATTTTATTACTTCACTGAATATTTCTTATGTTAAATTTTTGCTTCTTCTTCAGAATCCACTATGATTTGAAGATTAGAGTTTATATCATTGTGCTGCACATATGTGCATTCTCTGAGACATTTTTTATTTTAATGGTTGTAGTATCAGCTTTACAAATATGTAATAAGTACGTCATTTGCCAGCACCACATATTTGATTTATTTTAATTTAGTTTATTAGACTCTATTTTTTGAAGCAGCTATACTCTCATTTGCATGTCCTTTCCATTATCATGAACACCTTCTTTTTTTCACTCTGGCATAGACTGCAATGCACAGTAAACCACATTGATGAAAGTTGAAAGCGAGTCGGGATACATTGCATTGTAAGAGGTGATAGTTTAAACATATAAGGTAATTTAAATTAGTGCAGAGGTAGGAGGAGCCCTTTGTGAATCATATACTTGAATTATAACTTTAAAAATATATTTCAAAATATATATATATATATATATTTCAACTGTTCAAATTGCCAGATGCCAGCCAACAATCATAATGAAGGGAAGTTTGAATTTTCTTCCTACGTGCTTCCAGGGCACATGCAGCTTGTTTCAGGTGAAAAGGAGTGTGCTCACTACAGGTTCAGTTTCCAGTTCAACCTCATTAGGGTCCAGTCTTCTGAAACACAGCAGAGCATGGGGACTAAAGAGCTCAGACCGTGGAATCAGGGTGCATGAATTCAAGTAGACTTTTAAAACTATGTGAACCTACACAAGATACTAAGCTTCTCTGTGGCTCAGACTCTTCATCTGTAAAACAAGGAGAATAAATTTATAGGATTATTGTGAGGATTACACATCTCAATATAGATAAAGCACTGAGAACAGTGCCCGTCCTGTATTAAAACCTATATAAGTATTAGCTGCCATTATAATTAGTCCAGAATTTCCTGGAGCAACCCAATGACTCACTAACCTAGTTAGTAGATTTATCATTGGCCATAGCTATAGTTTTCTTCATGTGTATCTATTTGCAATTAAGAAAGACCTCCAAGGATTGCTATCCAGACAAAGTTCCAAAGTGGACATCAAAGGACACTTTAGTTTACTCTAATGATGCTGACTACACTTTTACTTATATTTCATATGAAATCTGGTAATTATGCACTTGTAATTGTTTACTTAATAGAATTCCCAAGGCTATAGGCCTGTTACTTATTCCTGCCACTAGAGTGTGAGCAGTTTGATGGCAAACACCATTATTTATTCACCCTCATACTTCACCATTATTTAATTCAATCCCTGACACAGCCTGAGCACTTCAATTTTTCATCAAATGAAGGGATTGATTAATTGATTAAATAAATGATAAGAAGACAGAATTCATATAACTGAACTTAAAACATCTTAATCTGAAAATGGTAAAGAATAGATTGAGAGGCAATAATGCAATGAGCTTGAATAAACTTGTTTAACTTTGATAGGATCTGAAAGTAAAAACAGCAGACATGGGTTTCATATCTCTTAAAATACACAAAGATGAAAATTAAAAGGAATAAAGTGCTTGCAAACATGTTTTCTAATTCAACAGATGGATGGCTTTTTCTACTTCTGCTGATAGAAGAAATTAACATAATGAAAATGTGCATTGCCTTAATTTTTGCATTTTCTTGAACTTCTGTGAGAGAATTTAAAGTCCCTTCTGGCTTCTTCAGGTGTTTCAACAATAAAGATTTTATTCTAGTTGTTTTTTTTTTTAACGTTGGCAGAAAATACAGTAGAACAGATAAAAGGATATATTATTTTATTAGATTATAGCGATCTACTAACTGAATTTTAACAGGTTAATTTAATGATTACAAAGTTATAGCAATGACATTTCAAGTTGCATACAACATACTACCAACAAATTATCAATATGCACATAAGTCATTGTATTTCAAGAGCCACTTAAGCATCTTATCTTGAAATCATGTTTTGCTGTTGGCATAACAGAGTGTTAAAATGACTAAAATTTGTTTTGAATTTTCAGTATTTGTTCAGGAAACACAAAATTGATAACTAATTATTCATGTTGTTTCCATAATATTTGTTTATGAAGTTGTTTAAATTCAGTGAAAATAAGAAGAAACTTTGGGAATAAAAGAAAAGTATTTTCATTAAATATCTTGGGGAGTATATTTTTCAGTTTAAGAGCCATAGTTTATTTCAAAACAGCTATATTTTATTTTTTCAGCTCTACTGTCTGCCATCCAAAAAGATATGCTTCTATTAAAAACTACCTTGAATGAAAATTTATTTTGAAGTTATGATGAATAATGGGAACATCTAGTAATTGTTGATTGATCATTAGGCAAAAATATGGGTAAATTATCTGAAATATAATTATTAATACATGTATTTATGATATAATATTAAACTCACTTTCAAAGGACATGTTCCTTTTCAATATTATAAATTCAATTTCACTAATAAAATTTA
>PVIY010044604.1:0-19615 GCA_004026745.1 Myrmecophaga tridactyla | reverse complement strand
GCAATAAAAAGGAATGAACTGATACATGCAACTACATGGATAAATCTCAAAATAATGATGGCCAAGTGAAAAAAAGTAGATACTGTATGATTCCATTTATTTAAAACTCTAGAAAATGCAAAATTGTGAGCTTAAAACTTTCCCAGGAATCAAAGATTTTCCACTGAGATTGGTACTGATATTAACAACTGTGATTTTTTGATGTTGCAGAACAAAATGTATAAACATTTGGAAGATGTGCAAAAGTCACTGAACTAATATTTTTCAAATGATCACAGCAGGATGTTATATAGAAGCATACATAGATAAAAGGTACATCGTGAAAGATAATTCACTGGGCTTTAATATAATATAATTTTATATAAATTCACGGATAGCGGTTTCAAATTCCATATTGCAACTGACCTCTAAGACACTACCAATTCTTGAGTTTTGATGTAGTATCAAAGAAGAAGATAAACAATTACGTGAAATTTCTATGAAAAATTCCTCACTTTTCCAATTACATGTCTGTGTGAGTCTGAATTCTAAAGTTCTCAGTTTTATTTACTAATAGTGTAAATTTGGATACATATAAAATTTCTTTGTGATCCTCAATAATATCTAAGGACCCTAAGGGGTCCTGAGAACCACTGGGTTACGTCATCACAATGTGACATCCCCCGGCAAGCATAGGTCCAGATTGAAATTTCTCTCTACATTTATCTGTCTTGCTGCATGCTACAGAAGGTCTTGTAGTGGGATCCTGGTCAGAACCTTGAATGGAACCAACCCTAACATGAAACCAAGATCGATAAAAGAAACAGAAAGGACTCGACCCTTCCTTACCAATATCACTGCCCTGCTGACAGGCACCACCCTTGGTCCTGATCTCCATGTTAACTCTCAGTTTTATTGAGACTGAATAAGTTTCCTTATGACTAAATCCATTTTGAATCAGGGATATTTTCTCACTTAAAGCCAACAGCATCTGAACCAATATACCATGTGACAATATCATAGAGGTATTTAAATTGTGTTTGTTAAAGGATTTCAATAATATGGGAAATACATAAGTTGTAACATTAAGTGTAGAACAGTTGAATACCAAAAGATGATAGCTTCCTTCAAGAGTTTGAGAAACCAAGGGATTTAATGTTATTTGATAAGTGTCTAATATGTACCAGGCATTATACATATTAGGTTTTCACATCAGCTTTCTCACTTCATCTTCACAACTACCTAAGATTTATTCATTCATTCAGCAAGTATTGACTGATCACGTACTATGAATAAATCTTGGACTGGGCCTTTGGATTAAAATTTCAATATGGTCTTCGTCTTCATGGAACTTACTTTCTAGTGTTGGGTGACAAGGCATTAAATAATTGTACAAGTATTTAATTGCTATTGGGACAAGTCATAAGAGGAGAAATACAGTGACCTAAAAGACCATAAATCAGGGAAAACCTATCTATGGTCGGTGAATCATAGAAAGCTTCCCTTTGGAAGTCATCTGTAAGTTCCGAAGGTTGAAACCTCAACAGGAGTTATCTGGAGTGTTAGTTAGGGTTCCCTAGACAGACAGAATCAACAGGGAACACTCTCAAATATAATATTTATAAAAGTGTTTCACGTGACCGCGGGAACACAGAGTCCAAAATCCGCAGTGGAGGCTGTGAAGCTAACGATTCCGATGGAGGGTCTGGATGAACTCCACAGGAGAGGATCACCAGCCGAGACAGGAAGAACCTGTCTCTTCTGAATCCTCCTTAAAAGGCTTCCAGTGATCAGATTAAACATTACTCATTGCAGAAGACACTCCCCTTTGGCTGATTAGGAATGTAATCAGCTGTGGATGCAGCTGACATGGTCATGATTTCATGCTATGACATGTCCTCATCACAACAGACAGGCCAGCACTTGCCCAACCAGACAAACAGGTACCACCACTTGGCCAAGTTGACACATGAACCTAACCATGACATCTGGGATAGGGTAGGGGTAGGCATAGAAAGCCTGAGAAAAACCTGAAGGGAATGGACAAGATAGTTTCAAATTTCATTCCAGTTCAAACTCCCAAAGATGTGTTTTAAGCACTTGCCAGTTTGACCTGTACCTAAAAGGTCTCATTAACTTGCCAGACAAAAGTACTGGGCAGGTCTGATACAGAGTACATGATAAACACACTTAGCGTTGATTACAATGGACTAGGATGATTTGGAGTCACCAATGGGAGTCACCCCAACACGTGAGTTTAGGGACACCTCCACTGAAGCCAGCCACAGAAAGCAATTTGAAAGGCCCAGCATTTTTGCCAGCTTTAAGTCCTGTGCATTTTCTTATTTCACATCCCCATAAAATGGGATGGCCTGCTCAACAGAATATTTCATCATGTATCCAAGGACCTGCCCTCATAAACCCTGGGAATGGAAGCCTAACTGGGTATAAGCCATTCTCATTTTGCAGGATGGCTCCATCACACACCAGGAGACTGAGAGTCCCTCTGGACTCAGTAGGCAGCATGCTGAGAAATCCCAGATGCAGCGCTGGCTGTACCTCAGACTCCTCTCATTCTGACCAAATTTCCAGTAGCTGTTCACCAACTCTGCAGGGAAGACCTTCAGCAAACACATCTTGATCTAGAGATTAAGGAAAGGCAATTGGGTTCTGGCTCTTTCTACAGTATATCCTATATATGGGCCCATAGCTTATTCCTTCACCCCAATCATCTGTATCTGAATCCAGTCACAGTCCCCTAATTCATGTCCCAAACTAGCCAACCATAGATATGTCATACCAAACCAATATATCCCCCTAAGCCCATCCTCCACATCAAACTCCAACCAACTCTACCCTCAGTGCAAGTTTACCTCCTTGGGCTATTGTAAGAGTCATTTACAGTAATCAGAAGTGCCAAGGTCTGTTCTCATCTCTTTTGTTTTCCATCATCTGTGCATGGTACACAAGAGAAAATTCCAAACTCAATTTCCTTGGATGCCCTGAATTGGTTTGACCACTCTCCCACAAACAACAGGTTTCTCACACTAACTTGAAAGCTGCAATCCTCCTTATCACCTGACCCAACTCCACTGATAACCCTGATGGGTAATAATAACAATAGACAAAAACATGAAACATATTGAGCATTTACCATGTTCCATGCACCATGAGAAGCACCTTTCATGCATTATCTCTTTTAATTATCATTATAACTCTGTAAGGAAGAACCAGGATTCAAAATAAGGTCAACCTAACTTCAAAACTTCATAGCCCCATGCTCTACTGACCCTCAAAAAGAGAAGAAATGTAGACAGGAAGCATAGCACATAAACTAAAGACCCCCTCTGCCCTACCTCCAGCCCTACAATTATTTTATTGGTCAAGACTTTAGTTTTAACATAGAAAGAAACTGTAAAAAATAAAGTCCAATTCTGCCCGGTTACTATAACCTTTTCTCTCCCACCCTACTCTGCCCTGGCCCAGTACACACTTCATTGTTTTTTGCGTCTCTCCTTGTCTTAATTAACTCAAGACAAAGTTAAGTATGTGTATAGGCAGAAAGTTTTTCTGTGAACTAAAAAGATGGAGCTGATACCAAGCAAACATTCAAACACTTTAATTTCAATGTTCTTCTAATCATTTTCTGATAGACCATCCTCGCCCTTCTTACCCTTTTCTGAGACATTTTCTTGTCCTGTCAATCTAAAGCCCCCATAATCACATCCCATCATGGTTCATGGTATCCCATATTCCAAATTTTTCATTATTAACCCAAGTCCTCCTTTTGTAGCAGATGTTAGGAATGCAAACTGATTATATAACACTAATACAGATAATGCTATTGTTTATATCCTACTGATTGGCTCACCTGTGCTCTTCCAATTTCTTGTTTTGTTCCCACTAGCTGCCACTTCTAACTATGACTTTAAATGTTCTTATAGACAAATGTTTGGTTTGGTTTGGTTTGGCCACTTCTATCCATGACACAAAATGTTCTTTAGGCAAATGTTTGGTCTGGCCACTTCTAACTATGACTTTAAATGTTTGTATAGGCAAATGTTTGGTTTGGTTTGGCCTATTATAGTATTAGATAGAGACATTACTTGTCACAATAATCCCAGGACATTTGTCTATTTTTCCTTTTCTTGGATGAGCCCGTATAGTCTCAAGAGTTTTAAGCCTTTGGCTACTGGGCACACCTAGCTCGTGGGAGGCACTGGAATGATTCTTAGGGGTCTCTATTTCTTCCAATTCCTCTTACCATAAACACCTATTTAAATAACTTTTTTTGTGCGTGCGCGCGGGCAGGCACTGGGAATTGAACCTGTGTCCCTGGCATGACAGGTGAGAACTCTGCTTGCTGAGCCACTGTGGCCCATAAACACCTACTTAAAGCTTCACCCATAAATGCCTGGGCTGGTTTAGCCAAGATAATATTCATGACCTTTACAAGCACAAATTAATATTTATGCCAAACTACCAAGACGTACTTTAAAATGAATGTCATACTCACTTTTTGCAGATTTTATTTCAACATTAAACTGCGCATAACATCAGCCTTTACAATCTGTAGCACATGGTAATCCACGCAGAACCCATAAACATTTGAACAAACACTGAGATGCATGGCTTTTTTTTCATTCTTCTCTCCTTGATTACGTTGGATTTGGAAGACTTGTTCCCAGTTGATGACCCCATGAGAATCTAGGATGTCCTGGAGTTTCTGAAATGCCCTAGAAAAGACATGCTAAGCGTTGACACAGCCATCCAAGTTTTCTTCCATCTTCTGTGTGCAGGGGAAATGGTAAGAAAGACAGTCTCTGCTGCTTGTCTTCTGTTCCCATGTCTATGCACCCAAGTCAATCCTTGACTCATGCAGTTAGAGAGAAGATTTTAAGCAAATGAGCTTAAGAAGTCAATACAGAAAGAGTTCTGTATTCCCACATCATAAAACGTAGCAGGCACGTAGTAAACACGCAACAAATATGTGTTAAATGAACTTAAAGCACTAACACTAACAACCGATTTATCTAGTGCTTGTCATGTTCCAGGTACTATACTGAGAAACTTCGACAACAAACAATAACCCTAGCAGTATGATTCTCGCTTCATACTTGGTAAAATTGTGACATAAAAATGATAAAAAAAAATTAAAAAAAGACCTGCCCAAGGCCAAACACCTAGCAAATATATTTGACTTGAAGAACTCACCTCAATGCTGCTGTCTCCAAGAAATATTTCTTTCCCTTCCTCCTCTTCTTTTGTTGTTGCATGGGCAGGCACTGAGAATCCAGCCCCGAAGAGAACGCTGCCTGCTGAACACCGGAGCCCGCCCACTTCCTCCTCAAGGGAATTCCTTCAACGTCCCTAAAAATCACAGCTTCACGGAAGTTTACTCCTTTTTCACTCTCTACTGGCTCCTTCTCCCCCTCCTCCTCCTCCTTCTCCTCCTCCTCCTTCTCCTCCTCCTCCTCCTCCTCCTCCTCCCCCTCCCCCTCCCTTCCTCCCCTTTCTCCCCCTCCCCCTTCCCTCTCCCTCCCCCTCCTTCCTCTTCTTCTTCTTTTTCTTTAGCGTTCTCAATTAACCCTGACAAAAAATCTTCCCTTAGCGTTGTGTCCCTTTCTAGATACTTTCAAATCTCAAAGTCCTGAATGGTTGAAGCACTTGCTCCTCAATGCAAATTCTGCAAATTGGCTTCTGTCCCTTTTATTTCACTAAAACTTCTATCTCTGGAGTACTGATCAGTGAAACTTTTTTCACAAGCTTATGTATTTTACACTTTTGCCGATTGGTCTGAGAGACACAAATTCCCCTTTATAAGTCTAAATCATTCTGGCAGCTTTTTCTATATTTAATGATGTTTTCTTTCTTTTTTTGAAAACAATGGAAATAGTAAATATAGTAATAATAAATTGGGGGCCGCGGGGCACAGCGCGATTCGCCCATCCCCCGGGTGCGCAGCGGGGCTGCTGGCTGGGGGACCCGGAGTATGAGGAGCAGAGGCCGGCAGGTACAATTCCGGGGGTAGGGCGCGCTGCTGGCGTGCTCCAAGTGCTCTAAGCCGGGGAGGTGCGCTGCGGCCGCGCTCCCTCCGGGCTTCCTGAGATAGCTGGCTCGCTCCTCCCTCGGCAGCCGCGGGGGGCAACAGCAGTACAGGGAGCCCATCTGAACCTAGACTGGATCTGCTCCCTGCCTGGGTCCTGGGCTTACGGGACCACTACGGGCAGTCAAGACTTCTTCAACGAGGAGGCTAAAAGCACCACCTGGCTGCACCTTCTCAACGGTGAGACCAAGCTTACCCGACACCAGCGGCAGAGCACACACTTGTCTCCTGGCTGGGAAGAAGCATATACTTTTGAAGGTGCAAGATACTATAAAAAAAAAAAAAAACCCTATAACTAGATTAAAGTCTCAATAGGCCCCGAAAGTGAGGTACAAAGTATGACCCATGAGGAAGTATGCTATACTCCAAAGGAATTGCATGAGTTTTCCAATTTATATAGACAGAAATCAGGGGACTATATATGGGAATGGATACTAAGGGTGTGGGATAATGGTGGAAAGAAAATAAAGTTGGATCATGCTGAATTTATCGGCCTGGGCCCATTAAGTAGAGATTCTGCATTCAATGTTGTAACTCGAGGGATTAGAAAGCATATTAACAATTTGTCTGGAACATGGATCAAAAGGTGGCCCACATTACCTGAGGTTGAAATGCCAGAACTGCCCTGGTATAATGTATGCAGATGAGGGGACCCAAAGGCATAGAGAGATGGGAATGTTAGAGTGCATTTATCATGGAAAACCTGCTTACCCACCCCAGAGGACATACCTTTCACCAGGACATTGAGGAATACATTTATGAGACTACTTCCATCATCTGTGAAGAGCTCTGTAGTCACCCTTTTCTGTAGGTCAGATATTACTGTGGGAACTGCTATCACTGAGCTGGAATCCTTAAACATAATGGGATGATCAGATCCTGAGTTGGCAGAAGCCAGGTGGCAGCACTTAATCGCCAAAGACAAGGTGGGTATGGCTACCATAATGGAGAGCAGACTTACAGCAACAGTCAAAATAATTTGACTCACAAAGACTTGTGGCATTTGCTAATAGATCATGGGGTATGAGTCAAATAGATGGGCAGTATACTAAATTCCTACTTTGATCTGTATAAGCAGAAGAGTTCTTGGTCAAGTGAACAAAAGTCTAATTTAAATAACAGAAATAGAGAACTTTGGCCCCTTAATCAATTTCCAGACAAGAAAGTTTACAGACTCAGAGCCCCTTGACTGACAGGAAGGCCAGTTCTCCTTGAGAAAGGAGCCTGTTAAGCGGCCAAAACTGTACACTGTTAATCTTCCTTTCGCCTTTCTCAAGGAGCCCTACTGCCTTTTACCATGGTAACTATGCATCAGG
The DNA here is from genome assembly GCA_004026745.1 of Myrmecophaga tridactyla. Classification (NCBI taxonomy): domain Eukaryota; kingdom Metazoa; phylum Chordata; class Mammalia; order Pilosa; family Myrmecophagidae; genus Myrmecophaga; species Myrmecophaga tridactyla. The sequence continues at coordinate 12,214 of PVIY010044604.1, read as the reverse complement.
GAAAAGGAAATGATCAGACATTTTGGGGATTATTAGACTGGCTCGAAAGGGACATTTATTCCAAGAGACCCAAAACATAACTCTGGTCCACCAGTCAGAGTAGGGGCTTATGAAAGTCAGGTAATTAATGGAGTTTTAGCTCAGGTCCATCTCGAAGTGGGTTCAGAGAGTCCCTGAACCCATTCTGTGGTTATCTCTCCAGTCCCAGCATGCGTAACTGGAATAGACATACTCAGCAAGTGGCAGAATCCCCACATTGCTTTCATGAATTGTGGAGTGAAGGCTATTATGGTCGGAAAGGCCATTCCTGTCATTGCCCAGTGGGCTCATGATCAAAGTGGTCATGGTGGTAGGGATGGACGTTATGCATGAGCTCACAACATGGAATTCCATTCACCAAGTTTGACCTGGCTACAGACACTGATGGGTGCCCAATCTGCCAGCCGCAGAGATCCACACTCAGTCCCCAATATGGCACCATCCCTTGAGATGATCAGCCTGCTATATGGCTGTACCACAGTCATGTAAGACACAGTGATTTGTTCTAACTGAAGTAGACACAGCTTGCTATTTAAAATTGAGTACTGAAAAACCAGATATAGGTTTTTCCTCCCAGCACACAATGCTTCTGCCAGCACTACCATCCATGGACATACAGAATGCCTCACCCACTGTTGTGATATTCCACACAGCATTGCTTCTGATCAAGGAACTCACTTCATAGCAAATTAAGTATGGGAATGGGCACATGCTCATAGAATTCTCTGATTTTACCATGTTCTCCTTCATCCTGAAGCAGAGAACTGTGGAATGACTTTTTGAAGACTCAATTATGGTGCCAACTAGGTAACAATACCTTGCAGGGCTGGGGCAATGTTATCTAGGGGGCTGTATCTGCCCCGAAATAGCACCCAATCTATGGTGCTCTTTCTCTGATAGTCAGGATTCAGGGGTCCAGGAACCAAGGGGCAGAAACAGGAGTGGTACCACCCACTTTTACCCACAGTGGTCCAGTAGAAAAATTCTTGTCTCTGCAACCTTAAACTCTGCTGGTCTGCAGGTCTTAATTTTAAAAGGAGGAGTGCTTCCACCAGGAGACACAACAATTCCACTGAACTGGAAGTTAAGACTGCCACCTGGCCACTTTGGGCTCCTCATGCCTCTGAATCAACGGGCAAGGAAGGGGATTACTGTACTGGGTGGGGTGACTGATCCTGACTATCAAGAGGAAATAGGACTGCAACTACACAATAGAAGTAAAGAAGAGTTTGCCTGCAATTCAGGAGATCCCCAGGTAGTCTCATAGTGCTGCCATGTCTTGTGATTAAAATCAATGGAAAACTGCAACAACCCAATCCAAGCAGGAATACCAGCTGCCCTGATCTTCAGGAATGAAGGTTTCTACCCTACCAAAGAACCATGGCCAGCTGAGGTGCCTGTTGAGATTAAAGGGGACATGGAATGGGTAGTGGAAGAAGGTAGTGATAAATATGAATTACGACCATGTGACCAATTACAGAAATGAAGACTGTAATGGTATGAATATTTCCTCCTTGTTTTTTTTTAAATTATGCTTGTATTTGTATAAAGCAAATATCTTGCTTTTCTTCTCTATCTTATCCCCTTATATGACATAAGTTGTGTTGTCCATGTCATAGTATTTAAGTTATAGGATATCAAGTTAAAGAGTGAATATTACCCAAGGACTTGCACCATATTCTGGAGAGATTTTAGTACCTTTCCAATTGTATGCAGGACAGCTGAGGATTGTTAAGTGAAAAATATGCCCATTATTGTTTTTTATTTGGAGATTAAGTATGGTTTAAGGTAATGTGTATAGCTGCCAAATTGACAAGGGGTGGACTGTGATGGTTAGGTTTATGTGTCAACTTGTCCAGGTAATGGTGCCTAATTGTCTGGTCAAGCTAACAAACAAACAAAAAATATTAATAACGACAATAATGCTGTTGTTACATACTGTTCTCAAGTAAGTCACACCAAGTTATCTGCGCCCCTTCTTTCATGCTACTGAGACCAATTGAACAAGTAGCCCTTGTAAATTACTAGTGAAAAATCTTTATCTAAATTGTTCCAGCTTGCTATTTAAAATTGAGTACTGAATCTTCTTCCTATGATATAATAGATTAATGATCAAGTGTCATAATTCTCATTGCCAATTATAACCACTTCAATAGAGATTGGAAAATAATCTAATCACAACCAACTCTCCTTTCATACAGATATTTCCTGTCGCTGCTCCATCCCTACCCTACCCCCAGAACCCCACAACAAACAAACAAAAAGATCATATGATGAGTTGGTAATTTATCTGTCCTGTCCTCTTATTTAATTAGGTATAGCCATATGACTGAATTCAGATCAATGAATTGTGGGTACAAATGATGTATGCTATTCCCACACCTGACCCATGAGAAATCCCCTGTGCTTGTTTGAATCTATGGTGTACCTCAGAAAAGCCAAGTTCTTTAATCCTTATTCAGTATTGCTGGGTGGGAGCTTTTTTACTGTTTCCATGGAGATGTAACCCACCCAGTTGTGGATGGTAACTTTTGATTAGATGATTTTCATGGAGATGTGTATCCACCCATTCAAGGTGGGGTTGCTAACTGGAGCCCTTTAAGAGGGAACCATTTTGGAAAATGCTTTAGATCTCATGCAGCCAGAGTTCTTTGGAGATGAGGAAGGAAAACAGCCCCAGGGGAGTGTCATGAAACAAGAAGCCTGGAGAGAAAGCCAGCAGGTGTCACCATGTTCACCATGTAACTTTCCAGTTGAGAGAGAAACCCTGAACATGATCTGCCTTCTTGAACCAAGGTATCTTTCCCTGGATGCCTTAGATTGGACATTTTCATAAGCTTGCCTTAATTTGGACACTTTCACAGCCTTAGAACTATAAACTTGCAACTTATTAAAATCCCTTTTTAAAAAGCATCTCCATTTCTGGTGTATTGCATTCTGGCAGTTTTCAAACCGGAACACCCCATGTGGTAGTTAGGTTCAGGTGTCAACTTGGCCAGGTGAAGATGCCTATTTCTGTGGACATGAGCCAATGGCATGTGAACCTCATCTGTTGCTGATTACATCTGCAGTTGGCTAGGAGGCGTGCCTGCTGCAATGAATGATATCTGATTTAATTGGCTGGAAGCTTAAATGAGAGAGCTCAATGTAGCACAGCCCAAGAAGCTCAGCCCAAGCAGCTCAGCACTTGCAGCTCAGCCCAGGCCTTTGGAGATGCAGAAAGGAATCACCCTGGGGAAAGTTGTTGGACCCCAGAGTCCTGGAGAGAAGGCCAGCAGAGACCATCCTGTGTCTTCCCACGTAAGAAAGAACCTCAGTTGAAAGTTAGCTGCCTTTCCTGTGAAGAACTCTACACTTTTAACTAAATAAATCCCCTTGTATTAAAAGCCAATCCATCTCTGGTGTGTTGCATTCCAGCAGCTAGCAAACTAGAACACCCCACATGTAGTTTTCCCCTTGCTGAAAGGAAAGGACTTTGATTTCAAAGAGAGACAGAGCCAAAAGAGGAAGTGTCCTGGGTTTCTGAAAGAATACATGGAGCAGACTCTTCTACCTGCTATTTTTTCCCTCCTTTTCCATCACCACAACTTCTAGATAAATTCTAATCACAACTCTCTTAAATTTACTCATTCTTTCATTCAAGAAATATTTATTAACTATCTACTGTATGCCAGGTGCTGGGACTATAATGGCAAAAATACAGATATTCTCTCTGCCCTCTTGGAGCTTAATGTGTAACAAAGAAGACAGATGATATAAGTACCAAAGGGAAAAGAGCAGTTGCTTAAACTGGGAGGAGCTAACTGAGAATCAAGAAAATTCTCCCTTCCTAAGAAAGTGATGATTGAGGTGACATCTGAAGATATTATAGGATATTCTTTATGCGCCCACCTTTATCTGAGTACCACTTGATATCAGTACTTCCATGATGAAGGGGTTTCCATTGTTGATATGGAAAATGGAGTCGAATACATATAGAAAGGGTAGAATGAACCAGAGTTCATTAGAGTAGTTCAGAAAAGGAAGTTAAGGTTGAGAAAGGATTGTAGGGACAGATTCCAGGCACAGGCAGCCCAAGATTAAAGGATTCTTGTGACTTAGGGGATTATAAGAATGGACCCTTGAAAAATAAAAGTACATTATCCCATGTTGGTTAGAAATCTACTCAGGGGTTGTCATGATCAGGTTCCTGTGTCAACTTGGCCAAGTGGTGGTACCTGTTTGTCTGGTTAGGCAAGTGCTGGCCTGTCTGTTGCGATGAGGACATTTCATAGAATGAAATCATGATCATGTCAGCTACGTCCACAGCTGATTCCATTTGTAATCAGCCAAAGGGGAGTGTCTTCTGCAATGAGTAATGTTTAATCTGATCACTGGAAGCCTTTTAAGGAGGATTCAGAAGAGACAGGCTCTTCCTGTCTTGGCTGGCGAGCCTCTCCTGTGGAGTTCGTCCAGACCCTCCATCGGAATCGTCGGCTTCACAGCCTGCCCTGCGGATTTTGGACTCTGTGTTTCCATGGTCACGTGAGACACTTTTATAAATATTATATTTGTGAGTGTTCCCTGTTGATTCTGTTTCTCTAGAGAACCCTAACTAATACAGGGGTCGAAGAGAATCACGACCTAAAATAGAACTGCCACCAGAGACCTCACCTAAAAACCTTGGGTGAGCCAAAGACAGCCCAGGGTGGAGCAAGTCTACTTCCAAATAGAGAACTACTGTCTAATTTCTCACAATTGTCCCAAACATATCTTTATAATTAGTTTATCCATTCAATACTATCCTTAATGGCATGCCATTTTCACTGTATGCATGGACTTTGGAGCATAGCTCCCACATAAACTGCAATTCTGAGATAGAGATATTCATCCAACTTCTACTTTACTAACAGAATCAGATTTTTTTTCCAGAGAAGCAATGTGCCAACCCTCTTTTTTATACATCCACAATACTTAAATTGTTAACTTAAGACACATAAATCAGACTTCTGGAAAGATAGCAGAGTAGGGGGCTCCAGGATTCAGTCCTTCCACCAAAACAGCTGCTGAATAGGAGAGAATTGTCTGAGACAATTGTTCTCAAGGCCAGAAGAACACTGTACAGCATCCAGGGAACAGTGGGAAGGAGAGGCTGATAAACTATGGTGGACAACACTGTACAGCATCCAGGGAACAGTGGGAAGGAGAGGCTGATAAACTATGGTGGACAACACTGTACAGCATCCAGGGAACGGTGGGAAGGAGAGGCTGATAAACTATGGTGGACAACACTGTACAGCATCCAGGGAACGGTGGGAAGGAGAGGCTGATAAACTATGGTGGACAACACTGTACAGCATCCAGGGAACGGTGGGAAGGAGAGGCTGATAAACTATGGTGGACAACACTGTACAGCATCCAGGGAACGGCGGGAAGGAGAGGCTGATAAACTATGGTGGACAACACTGTACAGCATCCAGGGAACGGCGGGAAGGAGAGGCTGATAAACTATGGTGGACAACAGTGAGTTGCTCTCCCCATGCAGTGGCTGCAGATGCCCATCCCCCAACCTCATGACAGGATGACATGGAGTCCAGCCCCTAGCTAGCTTGCTCATGACAGAAAGGGCCATAAAAATCATCCTCCTAGGGAAAAGGGGTGGGAATAGCTGATCACTGATCATGGCTTTTGATTGGTGAGGTTGACTCACTGAGTCCAGGCTTTGAGCTACTCTTTCAATCTGCCACAAACAAAGCCAGTGGCAGCAATGGTTTCAATCTCACCACAAACAGGGGCCAAGTCAGTGAAAATTTAAAAACGCAGTGCTTCTCTCAGAGTCGTGGAGAACAGTTAGCTGAAGGGCTGCATTTATTTACTGGGCAGGCCAGAAAGACACAGCTTTTGGAAGCCGTCAAAGAGGCTTTTGGCACCCTTCCTGATCTCCTCCATAGGGCATGTTGGAGCCAGTTTCCACCCCAAATTTTGTGGGTCCTGGCCCTGCTTTGGTTGGGAAATACTAACTCAAAAGTCCTCTCTGGAGTGATCTTCCTCCCAGAGTTTGCCCTCCAGGCATAAGCAACTAGAGACAACAAAAAGAGTTTTTTAAAAAAATCATAGAGGCAAAACAAACAGAACAGATCAATCATGATTCCCAGAGAAGGAACAGAGGAAAAGGAAGCTTTCTCCTGAAGATGAAAAACACAAAAACATGCAATCCTAAAAATTGTACTGCACACCCAGGGCAAGAAGCAGATGAAAAAGAACTGAAAATATTTGATCAATTAAACATAGACTATTCTAAAGATGCAGGATAAGTTGAACCAAACATCGAGGAAGAGCTTTAACACAAAGCCAATCAACAATAAAACTCTAGGCAAAAATAACTGATCTTCATAGTAAACTCATCATGATAATCAAATGCCTAGATATCAGCAGATATTACAAGCCATACTAAGAAACAGGAAAATACAGCCCAGTCAAGGGAATAGATAAAAACTTCAGAGGAGACAGAATTTGGAAAAACTAATCAAAGATATTCAAACAAATCTCCTAATTTTCCTAAAGGATATGAAGGGAAATATGACTAAAAAGATAAAGGATGTTAAGAAGACAATCTGCAAGCATAAAAAAAGAATTTGAAAGTATAAAAACAAATAAAGCAGAAATTAGGGGATAAAAGGCACAATAGAAGAGATTAAAAATACACTAGAGGCATACACAGCAGATTTGAGCGGGCAGAAGTAAGAATTAGTGAACTAGAAGTCCTTTCCTTTCAGTCTGAAAAATTCCTTTTTGCATTACTTGTAGACCAGCTCTAATGCTGATGAATTCCCTCTGTTTTAGTTTATCTGTAGATGTCTTAATCTCTCCCTAATTTGTGAAAGGAAGCTTCATCCGATATAAAATTCTTGGTTAGAAGAAGTTCTGGGAAGATGATGGAATAGGATAGGTCGAGTTGATCTCTGTTCCAAGGAACAGCTAGAAAAGGAACAGGAAGGTGACTGAGAAGGCAATTCTAGGGTGTAAGTGACCTGAGAGGGTCTTCTACACCACATAGGGAGGTCCTGGCTGCAAAGCTGAAGAACAGAGAGGCAGAGAACTGGAGACCATTCTGGCTGCTGTGAACAGCCTAACATGCCCCTTTCCAAAGGGAAGCCCAGAGGCCTCAGGAGTACATGGATGGGGAGATGGGGACTAGGAAGTCTGAATGAGCTACATCCATAGCCTTGGATCCCACACTGCACCTCCACAACCCTGAGACCCACACCCCATGCTCACAGGCACCCACGTAGCATGCCCAACCTGCACCACTACCTGCATTGCAATGCATCACCCGACTGTTGTGTCCTGCTCCATGCCCTGCATTCTGCTCCACATCCATCACACAAATACAAAGCTTTAGACTACTGAAGGAAATTAACTTCCAAAGTAAACCTATCAAGATGTTTACATGCTTCAAAGATAACAGCTCACTAAGCATATCGTGATGCAGACAAATATAGCCCAGCCTAGTGACCAAATTAAAACACCAGAGGAGAGACAAACTTTGCAACAACTAATCAGAGATGTTCATATAAGTCTACTAAATAAAAAAAGTGGTATGGCTAATGACATAAAGGAGATAAAAAAAGAAACTAGAGGAGCATAAAAAAGAATTTGAAAGAACAAATAGAAAAACAGCAGATATCACAGAGATTAAAGATGCTGTAGACCAAATAAAAAGCACATTTGTGGGGGGTGCAAGGATAGTTCAGTGATAGAATTCTCCCCTGCCAGGTTCAATTACTGGTCCATGCACTTCCCAAAAGACAAACAAACAAGCAAAAACAAACAAAAGGCCAACCAACTAAACAAAAGTTCAACAAATGGTGCTGCAATAATGGGATACTCACATGGAAAAATAATGAAAGGTGACCCCAGCATACAGCGTACAAAAAAAAAAAAAAATACTCAAGACATGCCACAGCAGATTTGAAGAGGCAGAAGAAAGAATAAGGGAACTAGAGGATAAGACAACTGATTTTGAACACTCAAAACAGCAAATGGCAAAAAAAGATGAAAATTTTGAATTGGATCTCAAGGAAATGATAGACAAAACAAAGCACATAAACATAAGAATCATTGGTGTCCCAGAAGGAGAAGAGAAGAATAAAAGTATGGAAAGATTAATTGATGATACAGTGGGAGAAAATGTCTCAACCCTTATAAAGGACATAAATATGCAAATCAAAGAAGCCCAATGAACTCTAAACAGAATAAATTCAAATAGGCCTTCCCCAAAACACATATTATCTGCCTGTCAAATGTGGAAGAGAAGCAGAAAATCCAGAAAGAGACAAGATAAAAACAATCTACTACATACAAGGGAAAACACATACGAGTGAGTTCAGTCAACTCAACTGGCACTATGGCAGTGAGAAGGCAGTGGTATGATGTATTTAAGATCCTGAAAGAGAAAGACTTGCAGCTAAGAATACTAAACCCAGCCAAAGTGTCCTTCAAAATTGAGGGAGAGGTTAAATTTTTCACACACAAACAAATCCTGAAAGAATTGGCAAACAGGAGACCATCCCTAGAAGATATATTAAAGGGAGATCTGCCAGTTAAAAAGAAAAGTCAGGAGAGGAAGGTCTGGAGAATGGCACAGAATTGAAGAGTACCAGTAAGGGTAGCTTAAAGGATAAAAAGAAAAAGAGGAAAAGAATATATAGATATGACGAATAAAATCCAAAGGATAATATGGTAGGATTCAAGAAACAGCTTTACAGTAACAACTTCGAATCTTAATGGACTAAACATATCTATGGTTGGCTAGTTTGGAACATGAATTAGGGGACTGTGACTGGATTCAGATACAGATGATTGGGGTAAAGGAATAAGCTATGGGCCCATATACAGGATATATTGTAGAAAGAGCCAGAACCCAATTGCCTTTCCTTAATCTCTAGATCAAATGATTCTTTCTGGTCTGGGAATTTTCCTTTGCAGAGCAAACCTAGGCTTCAAGATGTGTTTGCTGAAGGTCTTCCCTGCAGAGTTGGTGAACAGCTACTGGAAATTTGGTCAGAATGAGAGGAGTCTGAGGTTCAGCCAGTGCTGCATCTGGGACTTCCCAGCATGCTGCCTACTGAGTCCAGAGGGACTCTCAGTCTCCTGGTGTGTGATGGAGCCATCCTGCAAAATGAGAATGGCTTATACCCAGTTAGGCTTCCATTCCCAGGGTTTATGAGGGCAGGTCCTTGGATACATGAAGAAATATTCTGCTGAGCAGGCCATCCCATTTTATGGGGATGTGAAATAAGAAAATGCACAAGACTTAAAGCTGGCAAAAATGCTGGGCCTTTCAAATTGCTTTCTGTGGCTGGCTTCAGTGGAGGTGTCCCTAAACTCACGTGTTGGGGTGACTCCCATCGGTGAGTCCAAATCATCCTAGTCCATTGTAATCAACGCTAAGCATGTTTATCATGCACTCTCTATCAGACCTGCCCAGTACTTTTGTCTGGCAAGTTAATGAGACCTTTTAGGTACAGGTCAAACTGGCAAGTGCTTAAAACACACCTTTGGGTGTTTGAACTGGAATGAAATTTGAAACTATCTTGTCCATTCCCCTCAGGTTTTTCCTCAGGCTTTCTATGCCTACCCCTACCCTATCCCAGATGTCATGGTTAGGTTCATGTGTCAACTTGGCCAAGTGGTGGTACCTGTTTGTCTGGTTGGGCAAGTGCTGGCCTGTCTGTTGCGATGAGGTCATGTCATAGCATGAAATCATGATCATGTCAGCTACATCCACAGCTGATTACATTTGTAATCAGCCAAAGGGGAGTGTCTTCTGCAATGAGTAATGCTTAATCTGATCACTGGAAGCCTTTTAAGGAGGATTCAGAAGAGACAGGCTCTTCCTGTCTCGGCTGGTGATCCTCTCCTGTGGAGTTCGTCCAGACCCTCCATCGGAATCGTCAGCTTCACAGCCTGCCCTGCGGATTTTGGACTCTGTGTTCCTGCGGTCACGTGAGACACTTTTATAAATATTATATTTGAGAGTGTTCCCTGTTGATTCTGTCTGTCTAGGGAACCCTAACTAACACACCAGATAATTCCTATTGAGGTTTCAACATTCGGAATTTACAGATGACTTCCAAAGGGAAGCTTTCTATGATTCACTGACTATAGATCGGTTATCCCTCATTTATGGTCTTTTAGCTCACTGTATTTCTCCTTCTTATGACTTCTCCCAGTAGCAATTAAATACTTGCACAATTATTTAATGCCTGCTCACCTAACACTAGAGAATAAGTTTTATGAAGACAAAGACCATATTGAAATTTTAATCCAAAGGCCCAGTCCGAGATTTATAGATAGTACGTGATCAGTCAATACTTGTTGAATGAATGAATAAATCTTAGGTGGAAGACGAAGTTGTGAAGACGAAGTGAGAAAGCTGATGTGAAAACCTAATATGCATAATGCCTGGTACATATTAGACACTTATCAAATAACATTAAATCCCTTGGTTTCTCAAACTCTTGAAGGAAGCTACCACCTTTTGGTATTCAACTGTTCTAAACTTAATGTTACAACTTATGTATTTCCCATATTATTGAAATCCTTTAACAAACACAATTTAAATACCTCTATGATATTGTCACATGGTATATTGGTTCGGATGCTGCTGGCTTTAAGTGAGAAAATATCCCTGATTCAAAATGGATTTAGTCATAAGGAAACTTATTCAGTCTCAATAAAACTGAGAGTTAACATGGAGATCAGGACCAAGGGTGGTGCCTGCCAGCAGGGCAGTGATATTGATAAGGAAGAGTCGAGTCCTTTCTGTTTCTTTTATCGATCTTGGTTTCATGTTAGGGTTGGTTCCATTCAAGGTTCTGACCCGGATCCCACTACAAGACCTTCTGTAGCATGCAGCAAGACAGATAAATGTAGAGAGAAATTTCAATCTGGACCTATGCTTGCCGGGGGATGTCACATTGTGATGACTTAAACCAGTGGTTCTCAGGACCCCTTAGGGTCCTTAGATATTATTGAGGATCACAAAGAAATTTTATATGTATCCAAATTTACACTATTAGTAAATAAAACTGAGAACTTTAGAATTCAGATTCACACAGACATGTAATTGGAAAAGTGAGGAATTTTTTAATAGAAATTTCACGTAATTGTTTATCTTCTTCTTTGATACTACATCAAAACTCAAGAAGTGGTAGTGTCTTAGAGGTCAGTTGCAATATGGAATTTGAAACCGCTATCCGTGAATTTATATAAAATTATATTAAAGCCCAGTGAATTATCTTTCACGATGTACCTTTTATCTATGTGTGCTTCTCTATAACATCCTGCTGTGATCATTTGAAAAATATTAGTTCAGTGACTTTTGCACATCTTCCAAATGTTTATACATTTTGTTCTGCAACATCAAAAAATCACAGTTGTTGTGCTCGCTTCGGCAGCACATATACTAAAATTGGAACGACACAGAGAAGATTAGCATGGCCCCTGCGCAAGGATGACACGCAAATTCATGAAGCATTCCATTAAAAAAAAAAATCACAGTTGTTAATATCAGTATCAATCTCAGTGGAAAATCTTTGATTCCTGGGAAAGTTTTAAGCTCATGGAGATATCTACAAATTTTTCAAAATTCAAATTTTTACTTGACAGTTCCTATTTTATCATTGTCAATGAATCTGTCAGTTGTTTTCATTGACATGTCAGGTTCAAATTGTTCATGGTTTAGAAACTATATGTTAACCCCAGTGTTCCAGCCATTCTTTCAAGTTAAAACGAAGTTTCATGAACACAAAGTCTAGTTTAGCTTACCACTCATAACATCCTGTGTGCTTTTCCTGGAGGCAATCGTACTCCAGAATGGAAGAGAAGTGTCTATGTGAACTTCTGAACTTATCACACTGAATATTAAAACTTGAAGATTTGAAATTTAATGAAGTTAATAATTTCTACTGCTTCACTAAGCACATTCTTAAGTGAAATTGCCTTTTTTTTTGTATGCTCTGAGGTGGGGCTTCCGTTTCATTCTCTTTCCATGTGAGCTTCCCTTTATTGCAGCACCATTTGATGAATTTTTTGTTTTTTATTTGTTTTCTTGTTTGTTTGTTTTTGGCAAGTGCGTGGGCTTGGAATCAAATTGGGGTCTCCTGCATGCAAGCGAGAATTCTACCACTGA
>PVIY010044603.1:0-19605 GCA_004026745.1 Myrmecophaga tridactyla | reverse complement strand
TGTTTGTTATATTTTTCTGTTGTCTTTTTATTTCTTTTTCTGAATTGATGCTAATGTTCTGAGAAATGATCATGATGATGAATATGCAACTATGTGATGATATTGTGAATTACTGAGTGTATGTGTTGGGAATGTTTGTGTTTCTTGTAATTTTTTTAATTAATAAAAAATAAAAAAAGTAATAGGGGGAACAAATGTTAAAATAAATTTAGTTTGAAAATAAATAAATAAATAATAGGGGGAAAAATGTTAAAATAAATTCAGCTTGAAATGCTAGTGGTAAATGAAAGCGAGGGGTAAGGGGTATGGTATGTATAATCTTTTTTTCTCTATTATCATTTTATTTCTTTTTCTGTTGTCTTTTTATTTATTTTTCTAAATCAATGCAAATGTTCTAAGAAATGATGAATATGCAACTATGTGATATATTAAGAATTACTGATTGTATATGTAGAATGGAATGATATCTTAATGTTTTTTTGTTAATTTTTTTAATTAAAAAAAAGTTAAAAAAAAATAGGGGGTTGCAAGGGTAGTTCTGTGGTAGAATTCTCACCTGCCATGTGGGAGACCTGGGTTCGATACCGGCCCATGCACTACCCCCTCCGAAAAAAAATCATTTGTTTACAAACAGTGCTGAAATAACAGGATACTCACATGGAAAAATAATGAAATGCGACGCCAAACATACAGCATACAAAAAAAAAAGAAATCAAAATGTCAAGTATTACAAAATATACAAAGAAACAGGAAGTGATGGCCCATACAAAGGAGATTAAGTATTAGAAATCTTCAGCGAAGAGGGCCAGACCTGGGATGGACCAGAAAAAGACTAAACAATCCTAAATATTCCCAAAGAGCTAAAGGAAAACATGGACAAATAATGAAAGGAAATCAAGAAAATGATAGATAAACGCAAAGAGACTATCAATAGAGAGATGGGAATTATGAAAAGGAACCAAACAGACCTGAAGACCATAGTAACAAAATAAAATATTCCCTAGAGGGGCTCAACAGAAAATTGGAGCATGCTGAAGAAAGAATGAATGAACTTGAAGATAAGACAACTAAAATCATCAAAGAGCAGAGAGAATAAAGGATGAAAAAGTGAACAGAACCTGAGGAACCTGTGGGACACCATCAAGCGTACCAAAATATGCATGGTGGGGGTCCCAGAAGGAGAAGAAATAGATAATGGACAGGGAGGACAGTTGAAGAAATAGTGGCTGAAAACTTCCCAAACTTAATGAAAGACAGAAATATTCACATCCAAGAAACTCAACGAACAACAGCAATATCCAAACAGACCCACACCATTCCAAATCATAATCAAACTGTCGAATGCCAAAGATAAAGAGAGAATTCTGAAGGCTGCAAGAGAAGAGCAATGTAACACGTATGAGGGAGCCTCAATAAGATTAAGTGTTCATCGTAAACCCTGGCGGCAAGAAGGCAGTGGGAATTTATATTTAAAACGCTAACAGGGAAAACTGCTGAGCAAGAATCCTATATTGGGCAAAACCATCTTTCAAAAGTGAGGGAGGGCAGGCCACGGTGGCTCAGTAGGCAGAGTTCTCGCCTGCCATTCTGGAGACCTGGGTTCGATTCCCGGTGCCTGCCCATGCAAAAAAAAAAAAAAAGGAGGGAAATATTAAGACATTCCCAGATAAACAAAAGCTAAGGGAGTTCATCACCACTAGACTGGTCCTACAAGAAATGTGAAAGGGAGTTGAAATGAAAGGACACGAGATGACAGACTGAAGCTGCACAAAGAAATAAAGAAATGTGAAAGGGAGTTGAAATGAAAGGACATGAGATGACAGACTGAAGCTGCACAAAGAAATAAAGAGCTCCAGTAAAGATAAGATGGGTATATATAAACATAAGTACTATTATAGCTTGGGCTTGTGATTCCGCTTTTTACTTTCTACAGTTCTAAAAACAAATACATAAGATGTAATGCTAAATCAATAGTTTGGGACTCATAATGTATAAATATATAATTTGTGATAAGAACAACATAAAGGTGGGGAGTGATGGAGTAGTAAATTGAAGTTAAGTTGGTATCATACCAAATGAGATTGTTATAGGTGTAGGATGTTAAATTTCAGCCCCATGGTAACCACAAAGAGAATACCAGAGAATATGCAAGCTCACAGAAGACAGAAGGTAGAATACAAGTTGCCACAGGATGGGGGACTGGGGCAATGGGGAGTTGATGCATAATGGGTGTAGGGTTTCTGTTTCGGGTGAAGGGAAAGTCTAGTAATGGATGGTGGTGAGAGTACCACGACACTGTCAGTGTGATCCATCCCACTGAATGGTATGCTAGGGAGGGGTTGGGATGGGAAGGTTTATACTGTATATACATTTCCAGGTTTTTTTTAAAGCGCAAGCAACAAAAAAGACAATAATAATTAAATACAATATGTGATTCTGGATGGGACTAAGAATGGAAGAGAAAATGCCCAAAAGATCATTATTGGGACATACAGACTTAAGCTTTTTCTCAATGCTAAACTTCTTGAACTTTGTAACTGCATTTAAGGTGGTTACATGAGTTAATATTCTTGTTCTAAGGAAATGTACATAGAAGCATTATGTGTTAAAGGTGTATGATGTGTGCAACCTGCTCTCAAATGTTCAGAAAATATATAAATAGACAGAAAGATAGATGATGGATGGATGATGGATAGATAGAATGATATGGCGAATGTGGCAAAATGTCCAGATTGGTACATGGGGGTCTCTGGGGGATAGGGTTAGGCTGGAGTTCTCCATATGGAGTGTGTATTATTTTTGAAACTGTCCAATAAGTCTGAAATGACTATACAATAAAGTGTGGGGTGTTTGTGCATGGGAACTCTGTACTTTCCATGCAATTTCTCTACAAACCAAAAACTGCTCTAAAAATAAAGTTTATTGTTTTGGAAAACTGCAAAGACTGCATGGGGAATGAACTGGTTTGGTGTCTCTAATGTGAAGGGCAAGGAGTTGGGGAGAGTGGGAGAGGAGAGGCTGGGGCAGTGAAGCTAGGGTGGCTTAAGGGCCTTGTCCATCACCAAAGGAGCCCAGACTTCATCTTGCAGGCTCAGCCCATGTAGAAGAGAGCAACACCATCATAATTCCTTTGGAAAGATGGCGCAGGCAAAGGTGCCAGCCTGCTGTGCTAGTGGCAGGGGTCCCGGTAAAGAGATGACTGTAAATAGTTCAACGTGATAGAGACACGTGGTCAGAACTAGGTCAGGGACAACCAGAAGTACAGCAGGAGAGCTTTCGGGGTACACAGAGAGAAAGAGAATGGGGGTGGGGGGTGGTTGGAAGGGACACTCACGGCAGAAGCTGCTATTTCTCCAGTTTAGGGTCCTGAGTCCGTGGGCCCGGCAGGCAGCTTCAAAGTTTTGCAGGCTATCACAGAGGGCCCACTTCAGGTCTCCCAGCTCGCAGAAGCTATGGATACAGCCGAACAAGAAGGGCCTGGAGGGCACCAGGGAGGCACATCTCCCCCAGCTGGGATTCTGGAAGGCTGCCTGGCAGTGCAGCTGGGCCCGTGCTAGGTTGACTGGATTACAGTTTTCACTTAGCTTCATCTGGTATGCGAGTTGGTCCCGGTTATCTGGTTGGCAACTGAAAAAGGAGAGGGGTCAGCACAAGGCCAGCCACTGCACCACCTAAGAAAACCATTCTGAGTCAGTGATCCTGTGAGAGAACTGTCCCGTGCCCACAACCCCTCTTCTCTTCGCTGGTGAACCTGAGCTCTGGCCAACCTTCCCTGAGGTGGCGTTAGTCTTTCCCCAAGTTTATAAGCAAAGAAAGGGAGACCTTCATGTTTCCACCAAAAAATTCCAGCCACCCTGGAACCCAGAAGCCATCCCTCCCCTCCAATTACATGCAAAATAAAAGCTTCTGGTTGCCTTTTCTCAAGTATCCCATACAGACTAGATTCCGAACTCTTGTTCCTGTGAAGAGGTACAGCGTCTAAGGGGGACAATTACTCTGGGTCAGTGTCATCCTTTTCTTTCCAGCTGTTCCCAAATTCTATGTCATTCCTGGCTAGCTCTTCATTGGGCATCAGTAGTTCGTCATCTTTCTCGCCGTTGAAGTTTCCACACAAACCACAGAGCTAGGTAGGTAGAAGGGTTTTTAGTGCCAGGGAGGTCTGACAGCGTCTCTTTGGAGCCCTCTTCCCCACTCTCAATAGAAAGACACATTCCCTAGCCCTCCTTCCTGGGATCGACCTCTTGGGACTCTCAAGATGTGAATCCCCCTTTCTGGCTACCCTCCTCCCGTCGTACCCGGTTGTAATTGGATTGCGGGACTTGGATCTCTAAGAGATGTCTGCCATCGAACTTGACAGACAACCCAAAGTTGGTGGTGAACACTGTGTAGAGGCCATCGGCAGTGATGGAGACCCCGTGGATCTGGGTCCTGGCGGGAAGGGAGACCTGTCTGCCGTCAATCTGTAGAGGAGGGTGGGCCCATGAGCAGGGGGAGTCCCAGTGCCCTCTCACAGGCAGCCGTGTCCACCCGCCCTGCTCCCATCACACCACCCTGCTCACCAGCACACGGTGGTCCTTTTCCAGGGTGACTCGGGCACTAAACAGGTAAATGTTGACCTGGCTGACGTAGACAAGTGGGGTTTGGCTTCCCCACTTCTCGTTCTTGGCAGTGATCTTGAAGGACAACAACGCCATGGTGGGGAGGCACACGCGCGCCAGGACGTAAGTGCAGGTACCCCTGAAGGAATGGTAACTGCCGTCGAAGCTCACGTAGTGGGGGTACGCTGAGACGTGGCACAGCGCCATTCCTGCGGGGAGGGAGAGGTGCCTGTGGGCTGGAGCGGACAGGATCCCTAGGGTGGCAGTTCTCTCTGCTTTCAGGAAAAGAGTGTGATAAAGGCCTGGGAGCCTCAAAAGGGAAGGAAGCTGAAGTTCAAGGAAAGAATCCAGGGCCTGGGGCTGGGACGGGTGAGGCCTGCCAGCGATTCTGCCGGGGAGGGATTTCTAATCTTCCATCTCGGAGTGGTGGTCACCGGGAGGGTGATAGGTGATACACCAGGAGCCCTGGCCGGCAGTGAGGAAGGTCATCTCTTCCCTCTGGGGGTTCAGCAGGACAGCAGGTGAGAGAAGGTAGGGAAGCATGCTGGGCACTGGCGGCCATCCTACCTGTGCGCCGGCAGGTCTGCAGCCCATCGTGCTGAGTGCACATCTCGTAGCGGGAGCTGTTGCAGGGGACGTGACTACATGACACTTTGTTATGGCTGGAGCAGGTGCAGAGCTTGTTGCAGGTGCGGTCTGAGTACCAGCTCTCCCCAACCTGTGGGGTGTCAGTGGAAACTCAGCAGCTGACCCTGGGCTGAGGCCTCACGCATGTGGCCCCCACTCCCCTACCTCCCCACCTCCCCAAGGCTCTCCCCTGAAGTCTGCGGGGCAGCTGGCTGCTCACAGGGTGGTAGGAGCCGTCCAGGAGGGTGCAGCCACACTGGCCGATGGGCACACAAGCCGTCCCACTCAATACCAGGCCTCTCTGGCACTCGCAGCCCTCGGTGCAGCGCAGGTGAGAGGGGCAGTCTGTCGGGTAGTTCAGGCTGAGGCAGGTGATGGGGCAGGGCTGGGCGCAGGGGCTGTAGCTGCTGCCGGTGGGGCACCTCATAGCTGGGAAGAACAGCTGCATCAGGCAAGGTAGATGGGGGTATCCACATACCCTGATGGTCACGGGTGCCAAGGGAAAAGAGGTGGCCCAGGGAATGCTACCCAATATGAGCAATATGTGGGGGTGAGGCAAGAATCTGATGGAGAAGGCAGGGAGACCCAGGATTGGGGCTGTGCTTGGAGAGAGGAGAACCACCGAGAGGAGGGTCCCACATGGGTGCTGAGCGCCAGGATGAGAGGAAAGGGGGAGAGAAAAAGAAAGGATGCAGTTCGGGGTGGGAAGCTTGGCCAGCGGGTCACTCACGGCAGAAGGTTCTGTTCCGCCAGGAGAGGGGCTGGCCAGCATGGGCACACAGGGTGGCATAGGTCTGCAGAGCTCGGCACAGGGAGATGGGGTCACCTTTGGTCCCACACTGGCCATACACACAACTGTCAAAGCTGGCATGCGGTGACACCAGCCCATGGCACTGGGAGAAGGGTCCTGGGAGGGCAAAAGTAGAGGTGTGAAAGGGGCGGGTAAGCTCGGGAAGGGGGCCAGACCCCAGAGGGCCCCTGGGGCTAATTATATATCCATTTCAATCAAAACCATATTGACTGCACAACCACTGCCTGCAACAGGCAGGAGGACTCAGCCTCTGCCCTGTGTACCCATCCACCCACTTCCTGACCCTGGCTGCTTTTCCTCCTCTATTTGATCTTTCCCACCCTTTCTCCCTAGGGCCACTCTCCCAACTTGGTCTCCCATCCCAGGGAGGATGAAGGAGCTGGGATGTTGTGGCTTACCCCGAGGGTTAATTAAGATCTCGCAGTCCTTAGTCCAGGTTTTTGCCACTATGCTCCCTGGGCAGCTGGGAGGCTTGCCACCCACAGGGAAGCAGCTGAGGGGTAGAGGAAAAGGACAGAGACACAGCATTGGTGAAGCGTTCCCCAAAACACTGAAGCAAGAGTGGAGAAGGACTGAGGGAAGGGAAGAAGATGGGGGAAGACAACAAAACGGAACCTTCAAGGAGGAAAGCCGGAAGTGGCAGCAAGAAGGAAAAAGGTTAGCTCTCAGGGTGGATTTCCCAAGAGAGTTCTCAAAAAAGGCAGATCATTTCGGCTAGGATGAATCAACACCAGGGGCGTAGAAGGCTGGGACAACTTTTCATCAACTCTAATCTTAGGGAAAGGGCGGGCCACGGTGGCTCAGCAGGCAGAATTCTCGTCTACCATGCCGGAGACCCGGGTTCGATTCCCAGTGCCTGCCCATGCAAAAAAACCCAACCAACCAAAAAAAAAAAAAAAAAACCAAACCAGAAAACAAAAAACCCTAATTTTAAGGAGAATAAAGGGGGAGGGACTTGGGGGATTTTCCTGCAGGGATGCGGAGGCCCAGGGAACACCTCCAGGCTGTTGTGAGGCTGCTCCCCAGGACCAGCCACCCCTCCTGGCTGCCCCCATTCCCGGCTCACCCGGGTTCAGAGAGCTCTCTCGCCATCCAGGCTGCTGTTAGCTGGGCAGAGGTTGCTGTGGGCTTGTTTTTGGGGTCCTTATTGTCATCCAGTCTGTTTTTGTTGAAGTTCCCTGCAGGAGGAAGGAGGAGACAGTGGCTCTGGGGCCACCATCTTCTTCCTAAAAGAGGCCCCCGTCACTCATCACTCAACCTATCAAAGCTAACCCTTTCTTTTTCTCCATCTGCAGCCTCCCCAAGGTCTCACCCTCCTGAGCAATGGCCTCAACCAATGAGTGCATCAGTTGCAAGCACTCAGGACACCTGATGGAGACATCAAGATGACGGGGGACAGCTCCTGCCCAGCGCCCCATCTCTCCTGCAGGCACCTGGGGGACTCACCACACAGCCCACAGAGCCGGCCCATGTAGCGGTAGGGGACTGTCACTTCGACGAGGTGGAACCCATCGTAGCGGATCCAAAGCCCAAAGTCGGTACGGAGGAGGACAAAGGAGCCACTGAGCCCCACGCTCACTCGGCCTTCCGCAGCCCACAGGGGCAGGGCCATGCGGTGACCATTCATCTGCAGGGGTAGGGGGGCACAGGAGGGGGGTCAGAAAGGAACTTGGGACAAGGACAACAATGGGGGTAAAAACATGAGAAGGACAAATGTCGTATGGAATCTCTAGAATACACAAATTCATTGAAACGGAATGCCAATCAGAGGCTACTGTGGGCAGAGGTGGGGGTGGGGAGTTACTATTTAATGAGAACAGAGTTTCTGTTTGAGGGGATGAGAAAGTGTGGGTGATGGATGAGGCTGACAGTTGCACAACATTATGAATATAATTAATTAATATCACTGAATAGCGCTTGAAAGTGGCTATAATGGGAAAATTTGAGTTGTTTATATGCAACCACAATAAAAAAAAAGAAAACACCCTGAGTGGAGGAAGGTAGTGAGAGGAAGTTATTGCTCAACAGGTAAGAGTTTTCGATTTGGGGTGATGGAAATATTCTGAAAAGGGGCGACACTGTCAACAGTTAGTGCGACTGAGTTTGCACTTAAAGATGGTTAAGATAATTTTCATGTTATGTACATATTTGACCACGTTAAAAAATATTAAAGACAAAATGAAGCAAGAGACCATGAAAGCAGGAGGCGCATAGTGGGTATTTCACAGTGGGAGGAGAGAGGCAGAGGAAGAGGGGCTGGTGTCTGCCCCTGGACACCCCCAGGGGCTTCAAGAAGCCAGACAGGTGGGTGCGGGCAGTGGGGGGTAGAGCGGGAGCTGAGCAGGCAGGGACAGCGCGGGGTCTGTGAGGAAGGGGAAGGCACGCACCATGACCTTGAGGCGTCTGAGCAGCTTGAATTTGATGTTGAAGACCTGCACGTGGACAATTCTGACGTAGGAGATGGCAAGGTTGCCACCCCGGAACTCACCGGTGATGTGCACAAGGAAGGAGGCCTCTGGGGGCCCATACCAGCAGGTGTGGGTCAGGGTGTAGGTGCAGGAGCCCATGAAGTGGTGCAGGGCTCCATCAAACGTCTGCACATGAGGGTCACCCGAGACAGTGCAGATGCCAGAAGCTAGGGAGGAGAAGATGGACTGCAGGGATTCGCTGCCCCTCAAGGACACCCAGAAAGCCCTGACCCACAGCCGCCATCTTGGTGAGTCTGGGTTGGGGTGGTGCCCACTGGCCAGTCACAGATCCTTCTTATGGTCTGCCTGTCTTGGGCATGACCAGGAGAGAGTTTCCCACCCTCCTCCAGCCCACCTCATTCTCTCAGTCCTTGAAGATGCTCCTGCTCTGGGCAGTGGACTGCCAGCCTCTGGTTTGGCCCCAGCTCTTGAGGGGGACAACTTTAGGGTGGGCCCATCCCCTTGAGGGAGACTGTATGCCTCAATGCTCACCTTCAGTATGGCAACCATAGACACCATCCTCTATGACACAGTTATATGGGGGCTCACACTTCGAATTCATGCACTTAATTTGGCGGTTTTTATCACAGTAACAGCGTTCCTTGCATTCTGGCAAATACCAATCATCCCCTGTCTGGGGGAAGGAGGGGAAAGAAGTCATTTGAGGCCTGACACAATAGCACAGTACTATTTAGATCCCTGGCCTACTCACTGGGGAGGCATGCCAGTTTTCCAAAAGCTCAACGCTCCATTGCAAAAATCTGGCATTCATTCAGTTAGCCAGGCAATCATTTGTTTGCTAGTTTGCTATTTTGACAGCTATTTATCTTCTAGATTGTGCCAGGTCATTCATCATGGAAGATTCAACAATGACTAACATGGACAACTGCCCTGTTTTAACAGAACTCACCATCCAAGAGGGGACAGTAAACAAGCAAACTAATAAATAATATACTGAAATGTGATAAGACAATCAAGGCACCCAATAAGCATTGACATAGACAATATGCTTTTGCTACAAGAGTTAAGAAAGATGCTTTCTAGGGGTACAGGAGTAGTTCAGTGGTAGAATTCTCACCTGCCATCGGGAATTCAACAAATGGTGCCGCAATAAAGGAATATTCACATGGAAAAAGAATGACACCACATAGTATGAAAAAAAAAGGATGATTTTTTTTCTGACTCGGCTTATCAGGAAGCGTTCTAGGAGGAGGCAGCATTTCAGCCCGGCTCAGAAGAGATGAAGGATTCCAGCAGGCAGAGGCTGCTGGGAGGTAGAGTTGGGAGAAAAGGGGCTGGCAAAAGGCAAAAGTGGGAGAAGAGCGAGGCCCAGGCTGAGAGGGTTCAGTGGTCTAGCGTGGGCATGGGCGGACAGGGAGGAAAGCTGGCGAAAGGCTTTGACGGACACTCCTATCTCCAGGCTATGGGTGAGGAACCGGTAAAGAGGGAAGAGAGAAGGGCCACAGGTCGAAGAGGTGGCTCCAAATGCTGCGTCTGAGAAGAGGGAAACTCTGGACAAAGGAAGAGAAAGGGACCCTTGATAGGAGAGAATATAACATTGGAAAAAGTGCAGATGGAGGGGGGCCTTCAGAGAGGGAGCAAAATGATTCAGTCTCGTGAAGGACAGGGAAGGGGCAGCAGGAAAGGCTGGAGAGGCCCTCAGGCTTTGGGAGGGAAGCAGTGAGGGAAATGAGCCTGCTGATTCCATCTCAGACTGTGGGAAAAGAAGAAGTAAAGAAAGGAAAAAAAAGAAACTGCATCTGAGCCAGAATTTCCCTAACCCTAGCCCTAAATCCCTTGGCTCTCTGTCTGGTCCAGGGTTGGCCTTAGGAGAGTCTGCCACTGATTTTGGAACAGGAAGGGGCCCATCCCCAGCTGCTCACCAGGTGGTAGCGTCCTGTGGACTGTTCACACCCGCACTGGGAATCAGGGACGCACTTGAGGCCACCGAGGAAAAAGCCCGGGGTGCACTCGCAGCCCTCTACACACCGGTTTGGGCAGTACGGGACAGAGAATCTTGAGTAGCAGGTTTTGGGGCACGACTTGGCACACAGTGCATACTTGCTGTTGGATGGGCAGGCCAGAGCTGGTAGAGGGATAACAGGTGAGACAAGGCCAGGCAAGACAGGGGTGGGATGGGGTGACAGACATGCTCAGAATATCCACAGCTAGAGGCTTCTGCCCAATCTTAAAAGCGAGAGTGACTGGGAGAAGCATAACAGAGGAAACCCAGTTTATTCCCCAGGAATGGAAGGGCCCTGGAAGGTCTGGATTTTTCTGGATCATTCTGTCTGGACCAAAGGATCCAAGAAGCTAATTGAGCTGCTTGGGCCAAGAGGCTGTTGCTCAGACGCTACCTTACCACCAACCTAAACTGGGAGCAGATCTATCCAGGGGAGAACAGCCTCAATAGTGCTGTGATAGACACAAACCATGAGGAGCTGGAGAATTACGTGTGCCCTCATGTACTTGTGTTTTCTGAGTGGGTGCGAAGACTGGGGTCATTAACAGAGCTCGCACAGGTAAGGAGGCTTTCTGAGTTTGAAAGTGACTATTGTTTTATCCATGGATTTTTCTAACTCTTCAGGCTCTACTCTTCTCTGGTGAAAGTGAAGGGGTTCCACCAGGCTGTCTCCAAGCTTGTGCTAGAATCTCAGATTCCACGATTATGACTGCACCTGGGTCTGAAAGGAAGGGGTCCTGCATTCTCTACCCTGCTTCTCGGCACAACTCACGGCAAAACTGGGGGCTTCTCCAGAGCTTCACCGTGTGGCCAGCAGCCTGGCAGGCCTCAGTCAGGGCTGCCATGTGGACACACAGGATCTGCTGCAGCCCCTGGAAGCTGCACATGTCAAACAAGCAGCTCTTGTAGTAGAAAGAGGCCTGGAGGTGAGGCAGGCATTTCCTGAGGAGAGAGGCAAAGTCAGCAGGAATGAGGGCAGCGGAACCCCCCTCAGCTCCCACCTGGAGGTCCCAGGTCCCAAGCTGCCCTGTGCAGCCCTTCCTGCCCTCTTTCGTACTCAAATGGTCCCTGGGGGTCGATGAGTCGGCCGCACAACTGTGGCCCTGGAAGACTGTCCTGCAAGGTTTTATCACAAGACGGGGGAGTCCCCTGGTTGCTCTGGCACCTAAAAGAGACCCAGCCCAAATCCCTTTTGAGCCAAGGCCAGCATCCAGTTGAGTCCCTGGCCCACCAGGCAGCACAGCTAAAAACAGTCACATAGCTCTCTCCAACCACTGGTGGAGAACATTTGAACTCAAACCCTGTAAGAGGTGGAAAGGCCTGGAGTCTCCAGTTCCTGACATGCTAGAGGCTGGGGTCCCCAGAAAGACATGGACCTGAGTCCACCTGGCAGTTGGGGGAGGGAGGTGGCAATGGCTTGTGAACTCAGCAGAGGACAGAGCTGGGAGAAGAGTGGCAGAAGTTGGGGGAAGAGAAGAGCAGAGGAGAGAGAAAGGAGGTGACAGGAGTCAGGGTTCTCAAAAGGACGAAGGAATGGGAGGGCAGAGAGGGAGATGGGGCAGTCCCCACTTACTGTGTGTCCTTGTCCTCATCCTTGTCCTTCGTCTGCCAGCTGTTCCCCAGCTCCTTCTCATCTCTTGCTGGGTGGCCATCTGGTTTCCGGTTGTCATTGTTGCTCTGGCCATCAAAGTTTCCGCAGATACCAGAGAGTTTGCTAAAGTAGGTGCTGTAGGGACAGAGTGGGGAGGGGCGTTCATGGAGAGAAAGGGTTGGCCACTGAGGGACCACTAACAGAGAAGGGCTGCGCTGGGGAAGCCAAGAGGTGGGGTAGGGGGCCAGAGGTGCCCCTGCACAAGGGTTCCAAGCCCATGAGGACCTCAGAGCTCTCACCTGGGATCCATCTTTACAGTCTCCCCTCTTCGCTTTTTCTGCTCACACCCCAACTCCTACCCCTAGCAAACCTCTTGCTGGCCCTAAAATACTAGGTTTTTCTTGTGTTTGCTGTTCAGTGATCCTATAAAGTCTTTCTTTCCCTTGTCTATCTGGGTAGGCACTCTTCCTTGAAGACACAGATCAAAGGGGCAACTCTTCTGAAAGTCCCCAGGGTCCATTAGTGACTCCTTCTAGCACATTCCCAAAGCATCATGTGTACATCTCAGTCTTCTGACTTGGGCACTGTGCTTCCTAACCATTGGGGGTCCTTAAAGGATGGAGAATTTGGACATGCCAAGATGAAAGGAAGGAGAAAGGAAGAGGAGGGGGCCTAGGAGAAGGAGGGTGGAGCAGAAGTGGCAGGTGCTTCACTGCGTCACCCCCTCACCCGGGCACGGTCATGAACAGCTGCTGGTCACCATCCCATCGCACCCGCAAACCAACTGCTGTCTGCAGCTCCAAAAATCGCCCACTCAGGAACAGGAAGATCCCTTGAAAAGGTATGGCTGGGAGGGTGACTCGCTGACCCTCAACCTGGAAGAGAAAGGAGACAGAGAGACAGACCTGGGGGTCAAGGAGAATCCCCCAACTATTCTGCTGCTGGAAGGCATGACATCTGCAGCAGGGCGACCTTCTCCCCAGTGGGGCTTCTGCCATTGTTATCATATTTAAAACCACACTTAGAGAGCATGAGAGCAGGCCACACAGGCCCAGGGGCCTGCGTAAGGCGGGAGAGGTTGGGGGCTCACCAGCGCGTGCCTGCCTTTGAGTAGGGTGATGGTGGCCTGGGACAGGGTCACGGAGACTTTGCTCAGGCAGGAGATGCCATTCAGGCCTCTTTCCTCGGTCTTTGCGGTCACCCTAAAGTGTGGGACTGGGTGGGAAGAGGGACGGAGATTATATAACAAGCATTTCAGAGCACCTATTGCGGGGATCAAGGGCCCCAGAGCTTGACCTGCAGGGCAAGATGGGAAGCAGGAGGCAGACACTAGTGGGAGCATGGTCATCTCCCCACTTCCAAGACAGCCTGGAGCTGTGCGCCACTTATTTGCCATCTCCCCTCTGTGTGGACTGAGTCAGTCTCGAGGGCACAGTATACCCCTGATACACATTTGCTAAAGAGGGAACCAATAAAGAGAAGTAGCTTAAACTACCTTCATTCTGGTCGTTGGTCTGGTTCTGAGGATGTTCCTGCTTCTGGGGTACAACTCTCAGCCCTTCCCTCCAGGAGGCCCTGCTTCCCTCTGGCCTTTCTTACCACCCACGCCAGCTCCCTGCCCTTTCCTGCCACCCACTCTGCCCCAGGCTGGCACTTCTAATCTCAGACCCTCCACCCAGGTCAGGACAGGAGTCTCCAGGACCCTACCTGTGGACTTCTCCGAGGATTGGATCAAGATGTATGTGCATTTACCCATGATGGTCAAGGGTTTCCGGTCAAAGGTGAGATAATGAAGGTCCCCATAGACCACACAGGTGGCAGCGCCCACTGAGGGGAAGACAGAAATCACATGAAGTGGGTGCTGTAACTCACCTTACTTACTGAGTGGCACCCCCAGCTCCTCTGATCAAGGAGGGATGAGGGTGCTGGTGCCCCACTCACTCTGACAGGCCCCAGGCAGGGACCGCAGGAGGGGAGGGTCTCACCTTGGGAGAAGCATCCAAAGCGGCCATTCTTCTCCTGGCACACTTTATGTGCCCCACACTGAGAAGTGTGGCATGTAGCCCATTTGCCCACGCAGCTACAACGCTCCGAGCAGTCGTGGTTGAACCACTCTTCCCCGGGCTGAGAACAAGGGATCAGGAATCACAGGGCTATAGCTCATGGAGACCTTTCCCCTTCTCTTCCTCACTGCATAGACCCAACCTTGCACACAGGCTTCCTGGTCCCACCATCCACCTGATATAACCTTCCATCACAAGACATTTTCATGTGCTATTCTCACATCCTGGAATGCTCATTCCTCCCTTTGTTATTCCTATACAGTCAGCAGAGCTCCTCTCAAGGGTTACTTTCTCAGGAATACTTCCCAGACCTCCCTGAGCTGATTGCCCTCACGGATCTGGGGACCCTTCTTGGAGATGATGAACCACAGTGGCACTTTTCTATTTATTTTTGGTGATTATTTGACCGTAAGTGCCCTGTATTAAGTGCCCTGCTCACCATTTCAGCCCCACCATGTGGCACAGGGCCCAGGAGAGAGCTCTCATTCGATCAGTACTTCGTGAATGAAAGAACAAAGCAAGACCCAGGAATCTTCTCGGAATCTGAGACAACCATGAGGGCAAGGCCGAGGCCCTATTCACAGCAGCCACCAAGCCAGGAGGGTAGGGTATACTCCATCAGCGTTTGTTGGATGCATAAAGGGACATGTAATGAGTTAAAATATGTCTTCCCAGGGCAGAAGGAAGAGCTGCTTGATGCTGATGGTTATGACAGGTCTTTCAACCCAGGCTCTGGCTGAAGGCAGCCATAACTCTGACATGGAGAGACCAGGAGGCTAGTTAAAGGGGGGTGGGCAGGAGATGGCCCCAAAAGAGACAAACAAGAGCTCTGAACAGGGAGAACAGCCAAAGAGGGACAATAGTTGCACAACTATACAATAATAATTATGTTGCATATGATATTTATCATAAATTGCTAATTCTTAACACTTACTAATAACTGGTATGTACCAAGATCTAATTTTGTCTTCATGACAATCTTATGAGGTAGAAAATCTTATTGTGCATGTTTAATACATACAGAGACCAATTTAAGGAGGTTAAAAAACTGGCCCAAGGGCACCCTGTGAGTGAGCACTGGAGCTATGAGTCAAGCTTGGATCTGCCTGACACTAGACCGGTGTTAATGCAGTGGCCACCTGCCATGAACTCTTGAAATGTGGCCTGTCTAAATGGAGATACGCTGTAAGCATAAAATACACACTGCATTTTGAAGATTTTGTTTGGAAAAAAAAAAAAGAATGTAAACTCCCTAATAACATTTCATTGATCAAATGTTTAAATAATTATATATTTGGCATTAAATATATTACTAGAACTGATTTCACCTGTTTTATTTTTACCTCCCGAAAGTGACTACTAGGAAATATTAAATGTGTGTGGCTTGCCTGCTCGCTCCACTGCACAGTGCTGGTCTAGAGCCCTCCAAAGCATCTACCCTGGCTGAGCCTTTCCAGGAGAACATCAACTCGTTTTCTCTTTTTGACCTAGCAGGATATGCAATTACCTTTGGAAGAAAGGCCCAAGACTCGGGATGCCAGGTTCTGCCCTAGAACTTGCCTGACACCCTACCCTGTGTCCAGTGTTCTCCTTACCCGCAGGGACCCCAGCCTTCCTCAGGATGGCCATGAGGGCCTGACACCACAAGACAACTCCAGCCTCAAATTCGTGTCATTAAGGCTGCCTTCACAGGGCAGGGAAGTAGGGAAATATCAAGACCGGAAAAAGCACTTAGCATAAGACCACAGGATGGCTGAATCTTCTTCCCAGCTTCATGTCATGCCAGGCCAAAACTGGTGCTCCACAAATACTGGTGGTCTGAACAGAGATGGTCACCAAAAACACACACTGCCTGAATGACCCCAACTCTATGTAGCTACTGCTTTTGAATTGATTCCCTAGGGAATGACCCATTGATCCAAGTTCACCTCACCTGGGGAGCAGATGGAACCAGAACCCAGGGATTCCACTAGCAGTTTCCCATAGGGGATCCTGGCAGTCTTACCTTATAGAAGGTGTTGTTGTAGTGGCAGTTGCAGTCAGAGGCTTTGACGCAGTTGTAGCCACTAAGCAAAAAGCCAGGGTTGCAGACACAGCTTGGCCTGCAGGGGACCTCACAGTGGGGCTTGGGGTGCTGGCAGGTGGCATGGCAAGCACAAGATTCGTAGTGGGACTGCGGGGGACAGCTCACTAGGGGGAAAACACAGCCTCTATAAGGCCTCCACTCCATAGCTTTTCTCTGGAAGCTTTGCTATCTCCCCTCTACTCCGAAACTCAAGTTTTCTAAGAAGTAGGCCCATGATATTCACCCATAAAAAGTAATGAAGTCTGAAACATGCTACAATATGCATGAACCTCAAAAACATCATGCTAAGTGAAAGAAGCCAGTCACATAAGGCCACTTATTGGATGATTCCATTTATATGTGAAATGTCCATGATAGGTAGAGTCATAGAGACAGAAAGTATGTTAGTGATTACCAGGGGCTGGAAGAAGGTGAGAACATGAGATGTGGGACTTCTATTTGGGTTGATGAAAATGTTCTGGAATTAAAAGTGATGTCGTGTCATTAACCTTTAGGAAAATGCAAAACAAAACCACAGTGAGATACCATTTCATACCCACTAGGTTGGCTACTATTAAAAAACAGAATACAACAAGAGTTGGAGAGGTTGTGGGAACCTAGGAACATTTGTTCATTGTTGGTGGGTGCAGCTCTTGTGAAAGAGTTGGATGGTTCCTCAGTAAGTGAAGTATGGAATTACCATATAGCCTGGCAGTTCCACTTGTAGGTATATATCCAAAAGAACGGAAGGCAGGGACTTGAACAAATATTTGCACGCCAATGTTCCTAGTGGCTTAATTCACAATTGCTAAAAGATGGAAACTACTGGAATGTCCAACAGAAGCAGAGATAAACAAAATGTGGTCTATCCATACAATGGGATATCAGTCGTCCATAAAAAGGGGTGAAGTTCTGATGCATACTACAACATGCATGAGGCGTGAAGGTGTTACATTGAGTGAAATAAGCCAGACACAAAAGGACAAATATTATATGATCTCACCTATATGAAATATTTAGAATATACAAATTCACAGAATCAGAAACTAGAATACTGGTTATCAGGGGCTGGGGGAGAGGTAGGGAATGGGGGTTTAATGTTCAATTGAAACAGAGCTTCTTTTTGGGGTTATGGAAAACTTTTGGTAATGGATGGCAGCACAACATTGTGAATGTAATTACCACTGGATTGTATATTTGAGTGTGGTGGGAATGGGAAACGTTATGTTGTATATATGTTGCCAGAATAGGAATTTTTAAAAACCATAGAATTGCACAACAGTGACCCCTAAGGTAAACTATGAACTAAATTAGTATAATAATAATAATACTGTTTCGTCAATTGCAGCAAAAGTACCACACTGACACGAGGTGTTAATAATGAAAACTGAAAACTGTAGGAGGTGGGGGATATATTGGAACTCTACACCTTCTGCCTGACATTTTTTTGCATATCTACAACTTCTCTAATTAAAAAAAAAAAAGTGATGATGGTTGCACAACTTTGTGATATACTAAAAAAAAAAATCACTTTAAAAGGTTGAATTTTATGGTATTTGAATTGCATCATAATTTTAAAACAAAGTAAAAAGCAGTCGAGTGTTTGATTCCTCACACTCTCCACCTCACCCCGCCCTGCTGTCCCTCTTGCTAAGTGAAGTTCTCAGAATTTCTCCTAGAGCTGTCAGGGTCTGATTCCTCCCCCCTCTAAGGCTGAAGTTTCCTACCGAGGCAACCCTTTCCTTAATTCTCTCTCTTCTAGCTGCTTCTTTCTCTCAGTCATGCCCAAGGCTCTAGCTCATACCTGGAGGTCTATGGCCTCTGGTGGTCCTGGTGGTGGCGTTGGTCTTGGCACTTGGAGTAGGTGGAGTGATGGCCCAGAAGGCTGGCCCAATGGGCTGCAGTGTGGGGATGGTGGTGGGGGTCAGCGTTCCTGGGGGCTTCACAACGCGGATGGTGGGCTTTAGAGTGGGCACGGCGCGTTTCGTGGTGGGGACAGTGGGGATGGTGCGTGTTGTTGTGGGGACAGTGGGGATGATGTGTTTCGTTGTGGGGACAGTGGGCTTTGTTGTGGGGACGGTGGGTGTTGTGGGGACGATGCGTTTCGTTGTGGGAATGGTGGGTTTTGCTGTGGGGACAGTGTGGATGGGCGGTTTTGTTGTGGGGACAGTAAGTTTGATTGTGGGGACAGTGGATTTTGTTGTGGGGATGATGGGTTTCATTTTGGGGACAGTAGGTTTGATTGTGGGGACAGTGGATTTTGTTGTGGGGGCAGTGGGTTTCATTGTGGGAACGGTAGGTTTAATTGTGGGGACAGTGGATTTTGTTGTGGGGACAGGGGGTTTTGTTGTAGGGACAGTGTGGATGGGTGGTTTTGTTGTGGGGACGGTGGGTTTGATTGTGGGGATGCTAGGTTTGATTGTGGGGACAGTGGGTTTTGTTGTGGGGATGGTGGGTTTTTCAGTGGGAACAGCAGGTTTTTCAGTATGGATGGAGGGCTTCTCAATGGGAACAGTGGGCTTCTCTTTGGGGATGGTGGGTTTTGTCGTGGGGACAATGGGTTTCATTGTGGGGATGGGGGGCTTCTCTGTGGGGACGGTGGGCTTCTCTGTGGGGATGGTGGGTTTCTCTGTGGGGATGGTGGGTTTCATTGTGGGGACGGTGGGTTTCATTGTGGGGACAGTGGGCTTCTCAGTGGGGATGGTGGGTTTTGTCGTGGGGACAGTGGGTTTCATTGTGGGGACGGTGGGCTTCTCTGTGGGGACGGTGGGTTTTGTCGTGGGGACAGTGGGTTTCATTGTGGGGATGGTGGGCTTCTCTGTGGGGACGGTGGGTTTTGTCGTGGGGACAGTGGGTTTCATTGTGGGGATGGTGGGCTTCTCTGTGGGGACGGTGGGTTTTGTCGTGGGGACAGTGGGTTTCATTGTGGGGATGGGGGGCTTCTCTGTGGGGACGGTGGGTTTCATTGTGGGGGCGGTGGGCTTCTGAGTGGGGATGGTGGGCTTTTCAGTGGGGGCTATGGGTTTCGTTGTGGGGATAGTGGGCTTCTCTGTAGGGACAATGGGCTTTACAGTTGGGATTGTGGGTTTTTCAGTGGGGACAGTGGGCTTCTCAGTGGGGATGGTGAGTTTTTCACTGAGGACAGCAGGTTTCACTGTGGGGACCGTGGGTTTTTCAGTAGGGACAGTAGCTTTCGTTGTGGGAACAGTGGGCTTCTCTGTAGGAATGGTGGGTTTTGTTGTGGAAACAGTGGGCTTCTCAGTGGAGACGGTGGGCTTCTCTGTGGGGATGGTGGGCTCCTCTGTAGGAATAGTGGGTTTTGTTATAGGGATGGTGGGCTCCTCCGTGAGAACAGTGGACCTCTCCGTGGGAACGGTGGACTTCTCCGTGGTAACGGGGGACTTCTCCGTGGGAACGGT
>PVIY010044602.1:0-19610 GCA_004026745.1 Myrmecophaga tridactyla | reverse complement strand
ACTTGCAAATATAAAATTTATAAAAGTATCTCACGTGACCGCAAGAACGCAGAGTCCAAAATCCACAGGGCAGGCTGCGAAGCCGACGACTCCGATGGAGGGTCTGGATGAACTCCACAGGAGAGGCTCACCAGCCGAAGCAGGAATGGGGCCTGTCTCCTCTGAGTTCTCCTTAAAAGGCTTCCCATGATTAGATTTATCATCACTAATTGCAGAAGACACTCCCCTTTGGCTGATTACAAATGGAATCAGCTGTGGATGCAGCTGACGTGATCATGACCTAATCCTATGAAATGTCCTCATTGCAACAGACAGACCAGCGCTTGCCCAATCAGATAAACAGGTACCACAACTTGGCCAAGTTGACACGTGTCCCTAACCATGACAAAACCAGGAACTGCCTTTCAAACGGTGGCTACTTCTCTGCGGAGGAGGGCATAGCCTTATTCGCAGACCTGGAATCTTGTGCTGTAATCCTTCTATTAAAACTTGCTAGGGATTCTATTCCATATCTCTTGTCTGCTGTGTACATTAAGTAGTTTAGCTCATATAGCATAAGTAACAGGGCAGCTCATGTTGTAACCCAGACCTACTGCAGCAGATTCATTTGCTCTGAGCCCCTCTCAAAAATAACAGTTTTATAAGTTACTATGTAAGTGAGTTGGAAAGATCTGCCTAATTAGGTATGAGTTGCCTCTAAAATCTAAAGAAACCTTACAAGTGGTACAAGGTACAGCAACTTGACTCTCACTTTAGAAGTGATAGACTTGGGACAAGGATTCTTGTGTGGGGCAGCAGATTTCCTTAGATAACCCATAAGGTACCTTCTGACTCTGTGATTTGAATGCCCAAGTATCAGAGAAGAATGTCATTATATATACCTAGATATATTTCTGGGTCCCCTATTCTACTCCTTAACTGATCTATTTTGATACCATTATTTAATTGCTACTCTCCCAGTTTCACTTTTATTTTTGAGGATTTTCTTAGGTTCATATTTATTTAACCAAATGAACATTAGAGCATATGGACCAGATCTGCACAAGACATTCCTGCTTCCAGAGATACTGAAATACAAGGTGAACTCTTACAGTTACCAATGAAGAGAAGATTAAAAACTGTTTTTTTTTTAATTAGGGATAAAATTGAAACTCATAAGAATATAGTTGAAATGGTAAAAAAAAAAAAACAGTACTTATTTTTCAACCATTTATGGAACTTTCACCAAGATAGATGATTATATGCTGGGCTATAAAACAAGTCTCAATAAATTTAAAAATATTCAGAGTATATTTTCTGATCACAATGGATTTAAATTAGACATCACTGATAAGATACCAATGAAGTCCCAAATAACTGAAATTAAATAATATTTTTCTAAATAACCTGTGGGTCATAGAAGAAATCATAAGGGACTTTAGAAAATATTTAAACTGAATGATAATGTAATATAAGATATAAAAATTGTAGAATACCACTAAAGTGTGCTTAAAGGGAAATTTATAGTGTTAAGTGCTTACAATAGAAAGGAAAAGGCTTACAATCAATTATCTAACTTCCATCTTAGGAAGTTAGAAGTTGATGAGCAAATTAATCCTAAATTAAGTAGAAGAAAGGGCATAATAAAAGAAAGAAACGAACGAATAGGAAAAAGGTACAGTAAATATAATTACCATAGCCAGTAGTTGGTTCTTTGAAAAGGCTGATAAAATGATAAGCCTCTAGCCAGGCTGTTTAAAACAAAGAAGAAAATAAAATTACTGATCTATGGAATGAAAGAGAGGCTATCATTAGAGAACTTACAGGTATTAAAAGGATAATAAGAAGATACTATAAAAAACTTTATGTTAATAATTGGATAACAGATAAAATGAACAAATTCCTTGAAAAACACAACTCATTCAAACTGACAAATGTAATAGAAAATGTGAATAATTCTGTATCTATTTAAAAACTGAAATTATTATTAAAAACCGCACCTCAAAAGAAAACTCCTGTCACAAATATTTTCAGCTTACTACATTCTATCAAACATTATTGAAGAAATTTTACAAATCTTACACAGACTTTTTCTAACATTAGAAGAAGTTATTTAAAGTTAAATTCTTTAATCAGAGCATCTGAGAAAAGCCTACAGCAAAAATCATACTTACCGGTGAAAGACTGAATGCTTTCCCTAAAAGATCAATTACTAGGGAAGCATGTCCACTTTTCCACTTTATTCAGCATTGTACTGAAGATCCTTTCTGGTGCAATAAAGAAAAAGAAATAAAAGGCATACAGATCAGAAAGAAAGACATATAACTCCTTTTGTTCACAGAAAACGTGACTGTTTGTGTAGAAAATACTAAGGATTCATTTTTGAGTTTATGCAAGGTTCCAGAATACAAAATCAATATATGAGAATCAATTGTATTTCTATATCACAGCATCAAACAGTTGGAAAAAAAGCAATTAAAAATTTTCACTTTCATTGCATTAAAAAATTAAATGCTGAAGAATAAATTTAACACTACTCCTACAGTGAAAACCACAGAACATTGCTTAGAGAAATTAAAGGAGGCAAATCAATGAAGCGATAGATACTCAATGTCTATTTATTGTAATACTCAATATTTGAAAGTCAAATCTCTCCAGATTAATTTCTCAATTCAAAACAATCACAATCCAGCATATTTTATTTAATTGTAGAAATTGACATACTAATTCTAAAATTTATATGGAATTGGACAGGGTCTAGAATACCTAAAATAATCTTGATAAAGAAAAAAGATGTTTCACACTACCCAGCTTTATGACTTGCTATAAAGCCATGGTAATCATAACTACATATTATTAGTATAAAGATAAGACAAATATGTCAGTGGAGTACTGAGTCATGCTTATATAGTCAATTGATTTTTCAACTACAGTACTGTTCAGTTTGCTAAAGCTGCTGAAATGCGATATACCAGAAATGGATTGGCTTTTACAATGGGGACTTATTACCTTACAGTTTACAGTTCTTAGGCCATGGAAATGTCCAACTCAAGGCATCAACAGAGTGATACCTGGACTTTGAAGACTGGCCACCAGAATCTGGGGCTTCACTATGACATGTCAAGGCATATGGCAACACTTGTTGTTTCTCTCTCCTAGTTTCGTTGCTTTCAACTTCTGGTCTCTCCATCTGTAGCTTCCTTCTTCAGTTGAATTCCTAATTCAGGAATGAATTAAAAGAGCATGGCCTTTTCTGCGGTGCATGACAGCATTTCATTGGGAAGAGAAAAGTCTTTAACAAATAATTCTGGGTTACCTGGATATCCATAAAGAAAAAAAATGAAACTTGACCTGCATCTCATACCATATACTAAAATTAATTTTAATGAATCATAGATCTAAATGTAAAAGGTAAACCGTAGAAAACAATAATCATAAAATTAAAAAATTAATAACTTAGACATTGAAATTTTTTGAAAATTCTGCTTATCCAGAGATATTAAGAAAATAAAAACAGCAACCACCAATTATGAGAAAATGTTTTAACATATATATATATTACAGAGGACTTGTGTCTAAAATATATAAAGAACTCTCAGAATTCAATAATAAAAAGCAAAGAACCACCCTTTCTGTTAAATAGCCTTTTGTTTAAACTTCCTCTGTTTACCTATTAAGTGATTTCTTTAAGCTTCCAAACTTTTGAGTTTATTGAAAGTCATTGTATGTTTCCCAAATAATTTTACAGTAAAAAATGAAGTTATTGCATGAGTATCCTATAACCTTAAAGAGTCAATAAGAACTCAAATATCTGGTAACTCCCTCAGTTCTGTGGTATCATTTCTGGTAGAGGACAAAGGGTAGAACTTGACTCATATTCAAGCATATACAGTATATTTTTTCCATTAAAGAATGTCACTGAATATAGGAAATTAAAATAAGTGTAAAATAGGCCAGTGTCATGTCTAAGATATCTTTATCCCATTTGATCAGAAAGGTGCAAAAGTTGAAAATACATCCATTATGTTTGCCTTCCATCTGTCATTACATTTGTAAGACTCATTAACAAGCCTCACATCATGTGGGACAACTATTGCAACACACTTCCTACCTCAATTTATTATTATTTGTTTACTCATTAATTTTTCCCACTCAAGCACAAGGACTGTGTCTTATTCAGCTTTGTAATCCTGACACTGTAACAAATCTTTGGTACATAATGGGTAATTAATACTCATTCTTAACTGAAAGAGTAAATTAATAAATTAATGTTTTGATGAATTCTTTCTAAAATTGGAAGCTATTTGATTATATATCATTCAAAAATAAAGAAAACGTCTAATTAGAAAGTTTTTATTGATGTTTGAGGTTATGATGAACACTGTACAGTGAAGATTATATAATTAATTTGATCACATAGTTAGCATTACATGATTAAATATTTCAAGACTGTGCCTGCGAGGATCATTGTTAGAGTTGTCAATGAAACATTAAGGCCATTTTTAAATTCTGACAATTTTATCATCTAAGAAAGTGTATATTTAGGTTGCAGTTTTGCTTTGTGAATATTTTTTTTTCAAACCATAGTTAAGCTTTTTCCCTTTAGAAGAATGTATTTAGTTATCTCTTTTGTGTTGACTTTCTATAGAAATTCTACAATTTAGAGCAGAAAAATATATAAAATTTACAAACTTTGGTTTAGACATTCAAGAGAAATAAACGCATAGGGTTCAGATAGTCACAGACAATGAAAAACCCCAAATGTATTTACTGAATGGTTTTAGGGAGTAATAATATATTTAAAAGAATTGGGATAATTCATTATAATGGATCATGATAATACCTGTGATATTTGTTGTTTGTGGGTTTTTAATTCAATGCAAGTATCTGATTACGTAAAATATTTTTAACACTAGGGTTTCAAGTGCCAAACTTAATAATTTTTCTCGCTTGGAGCCAACACTTCACCTTCTGGGTGTACAGTTTGATCAGAATGTGGCCCAGAGCATCATGACAGAAAAGCCAGGAGCAGCAACAAAACTTTTGTATCAATTGTACATTGCTCTTCAGAAAAAGAAGACAAGTGGACTAACTGAAGTGGAAATCCAAGTCATGCAACCCCTGACAAATGTAAAACTTCAAAACATGAAAAGTGAGGCTTTTCGAGATGTAAGTACATTAAAAAACAGAAGTATTTGACAATGTAGCTCTTGGGGAAGAGAAATGACAGTGACATTGCTTATATTCTGAAAGAGGCCTCATTTGGTTTTTATACCATTTGCATATATTATTGGTCATGCTTGGGTTTCATTTTATACTAATAGTTTGATTTAATTTATCCCTTTCTGCTGTCTTCCTCCATCCTATCACTATTGCCAATAACTTTTCAGATTCTGTTTGTTCATAATTCCCAGTGTTTTTTATGTTTGCTACTCTCTTTCCATTTCCACTACTATCTTGGTTTGCTCAGACCACCTCGTGAACTACTGCAGCAACTTACTGACATGACTCCTGATTTTCAGGCATTCTGCTTGAGGTTAGCCAACTGCTAGATTAATCTTCCCTAAATTTCATTTTCATTTGGGTTTCCCTTCTACGTGAAAATCTTCTATTTTACACAAAACTGACTCTAATCTAGTCTGACATTCTAGGTCATTTGCTAATGGCTGCAGCTTATCCTTCTATCTATATTTCTTCATAGTCCTCAACTCAATGTCTTTCTTTCTTCAATTTTGATTGACAGCCTGTCCTTTAATATGATTTGTATATTCCTGCTTTTCCATCCCTCCTACCAAAACGTACCCCTCCAATCTCTCCCAAAACTTTTCTTCTCCGTCTCCTTCTGTGCAGCCTTCCCAGTACATATGGATTCCTCCTTTGGAACTGTTAGGGGACAGGTAATTCTCACACACTACGTGTTAACTCCCAGTTGCTAATATTGCTGGTTGACAATTCATTATTTTTTTGTCATATGGCCTCACAAGATTTTTAGTACCTCACAGTCAAGGAATATTTCTAGTTCAATGCTTTAAACATTGTAACTACCATTAAGTGTGTTTTGATTTATTGGTACAACTTTTTAGTAGTAATTCTCTCCAGTTCCTATGCTATTTCCTTATGGTAAGTGAAGTGCATTAACTTTTCCAGGCCCCTAAGTTAATGTTGAATGCTGCACTGATGCAAAGCACTAAAAAGAAATAGACATTTATTTTTTAAAATTTAGTCTATGAAGCAGTGGTGACATAACGGATAATTATTTCTTCCTGCTTCAGAGTTGGACTTTGGGCTATATTTCTTATCTCAAAAAAAAAAATAATGCTTTCTAAACTATAAAACGGTCAGCAGTGAAAAATGCTACAAGAGGAATATAGATGAGGATTGACAGGAGGCCATTGGGTTAAATGTTCGTTATGGGTGACCTTTCAGATTCAATCTTTCATTCCTTCAACAAATATGAAATGTTTATTGAGTTCCTACTTTATGTCAGATGCTATACAGTGAACAACAAAGGAAAAGCCCAGTTCTCTTAGAGCTTACATTTTTGGGAAAGAAAAACGTTTCAGGTTGGATCAGTAAAAGCCAGATTGCAATGAACTAAGGAGTGAATTGGAGATGAGAAAAAAGAGAGCATTAATTATGCTTTCAAGCAATGTTGAAGTAAAGGATAAGAGAAAATAGGAACAGTAGCTAGAGGGACAGATGCTCAAGGGAAGTGTGTGGTTTTGTTTGTTTTATGGGCGTACAGAGTGGGCTGACTTGCCAATTGAGAAAAAGCAGCAGTGGCAGGAGAGATGAAAAAGACTGGTGTGAGAAACAAGTGGGAGGAAGTCCTCTGGGAAAGAAAAGAGGAACATGCTATATCATTGGTTAAGGTGGATGCAGGATTATCTTAGGAAAGAAGTAGAAATGCCTCTTTCTTTGTTACTGGTGGTGGAAATGTGGGTGTCTGTAACATAGTAATATAAATAATGGCTAAAATTTATTAAAAGTATTTAGTCTTGTGCCAGACCTGCCCCAGGTGTTTTATATATGTTACACTTAATTTTCACAACAGCCCTAGGATATGGGTACTTTTATTTTTGCCATTTTACAGATGATGTAACTGAGACACAGAGGGGTTAAGTGACTTGCCCAACTTCATGCAGCTGGTAGGTGGCAGAGCTGGAATTCAAACCTAGACTGTCTGATTCTAGAAGCCACCCGCTTACTCATTAAGCTATGTGATATCCCAATAAGTATTTGCTGAATTGGAAAAAAAACAAATACAAATTGAGCTGAAGATATAGGTATGTGTTGAAGTCAAGAAATAGGAAGTTAAGGGGGTTTCTTACCTACATGGCCTCTGTGAAGATGGAGACAAGGACATTTTTAAGAGTGAGAAGAGCGCATGGGTTTGTAAGGGCTTAAGACCAGTTCAAAGGTTTCCATGTGTTCTTTTGACTAAGTGCCAGTATTGTTTTTGAGGTAGTTTTAAAACAGAAGGGCCAAACATGATTTGTGCAACCATTTTTCTTTTTTGTAGTCTTTAACTTTTAAAGTGATTATTTTTGTATATAAATGTTTTAGTTCAAAACATTAACCGCATTACTCTGTAGTCTCATTTTACATGGGCAGGCACCAGGAATTGAACCCGGATCCTCTGGCAATGGCAGGCGAGCTTTCTTGCCTGCTGAGCCACCATGGCCCACCCTGTAATCTCATTTTATAATCATCTTTGAGAGTCTGTTTTCTTGTACTTTGGTATCCTCATTACTTTTTTGTTTTTTTCTTTTGCGTGGAACTCGGGTCTCCGGCATGGCAGGTGAGAACTCTGCCTGCTGAGCCACCATGGCCCACCCTTCTCATTACTTTTGTAAAATATATTTCCGAGAATGCAAATAGCATCCATTGAAAATTAAACTCAGGGCAAAAGATTTAAAAACAAAAGAATATATGAGGCTTTTTTGTCAGAAAGAATTTGATTAATGTTTTTCATTATACTTGCATCAATTAAAGATTATTTTGCCATCAATAATGATAATTCATAGAAACTTTACTATGAAGACAAAATTTATATGAACTTATAACGACAGTATACTCTCTTCTCTAATACCAGAATCTTTTGAACTGCTTTTTCTTCATTTAGAGACTTAAAAACCTGATACCACGTCAAACAGATTTCAATCTGATGCAAGTTACACACAGGTTTCAAGAAAAATATAAACACATGGAAGAAGAACTTGTCCGTGTGAATTTTGAGAAACTTGAAAGATTTCAAAAACTCAAGGAAGAACAGAGACGTTTTAATATCGAAAAGGTTTTATAGAACAATTTTTCTTGAAGTTCCTTAGTGCATAGTATACTGTTTGCAATTTATGCCTATAGTACACATTGCCTAAGTATTGAAGTAGCACAAGTTAAGTTTTCCTGATGGATGACTCGTGCCCTGCCCCCGCTCACACCCTCTTTCTCTCCCTTTGCCCTTCTCTCTGTCTCCTTTCCTGTTGACTAATACCTTTACTTGTGGCTAAGAACTAGAAGTGCCATTCTCAAGAGTAGCAAGACAACTTGATCTCTTTTCACTGATAGAAATTCTGCTTCAGATGCTAATTTGGTGACAGGAAGAAGGTCACTAGCTATGCCAGAAAAGGCTTATGACCATGTATCACCTTGAGAGAGACAGAGCGGACATTTTCCCTCCTTTCCGTGCCCTTGATCTTTCTAACTTGCCCCATTTTTCTCTTCCTGGCAATGTTGGTTGAGTCTCTGCTCAGTTCTCTGTAGC
Organism: Myrmecophaga tridactyla; assembly: GCA_004026745.1. NCBI lineage: Eukaryota > Metazoa > Chordata > Mammalia > Pilosa > Myrmecophagidae > Myrmecophaga > Myrmecophaga tridactyla. The sequence goes on along the minus strand of PVIY010044602.1, from coordinate 10,867 downwards.
CGCCTTGAACTTAGTTTCTTTCTGGTCTTTGCGCCTTGCTTTGACCAACTCCTGGCCACATTTCACATCTCTTCAAAAGTCTTTAGTGATCTCCTAAGCTTTTAAGGACATGATAAGAAAACCATGTTTGGAATCATTAAAGACCTTGAAGGGAATTTCAGTTGTCTGAGTGTTTGAAATGTGTAAACTATAAGTAAAAGGACTGTAGTTCTTCTCATTGCACTATAAATCACTTTTAAAAGTCATATATTTAGAGTGCTAAGTAATTAATGTATCCTGAATGTAGTCATCTAAATAAGAGCTTAACTGGATGAAGGAGGAAAGATAACGCCCATTCCTGGAGAGGAGGGAGGGAAAGATGAGAGATAAACTCTGGAAGAGCATATGATTCAGTATTTGCTGGAGTGGAAAAAGGATTGGGCTTCCCCTGGCATTGTATATTAAGAAGACAAAACCCTTTTAAAGTAATTTTAAATTTTAATTAATTTATTAATTAAGTAATAAGTTACTTAATTCCATTCTAATTTGTATGGAACCAGCCTGTTCAATTCTTAAAATGCCAAATTTAATGTAAAAGATCTCCAAAGAAAGTTGGGAAACAGGAAACATGGCACCATTAATATTTCTGAAATAAATTATGTTAAAAATGATCATTAGAAGCAAGCAGAGCAAAAGGCAGAGCCTATGTCTTTCTGGTTTTCTAGAGAAATATGGTAAGCATACTGTAATAAATAAAAATTCACATTTTGGAAAATAAAATGAAGAAGAAGTATAAATCAAATCGTATATTTATTAACATGTTAAAAATAACTGTATGTAGTTTCACATGTGAAAATTATTAACAATTGGTGCCTTTTTCATGGTAAATTTAGGTTTATCTTTGAATATAAGAACATACGATCTTATTAGTTCTAGTACAATGTGTTAGCAGTAAAAATCATGATTAGTTTTTACTTCTTAACCATTTATTTTTAAATATTTTACCTGATTTCCAGTTTATTTTCTTTCGCTTGGCTCTTCCTGCTTACATTCTTCTTAAAATAGTTACTCCCTACTGTACTATATAGAGAAATGATCTAATAATGATATCACACAATTTAGTGTTAATTCAATGTTTGGGTAATCCTTGAACTCAGGTTTAGGAATGACTGGGTTTTGAAGCTTGTCGTTTTTTTTGGGTACCTCAGGTGCCCTCGTAGAAAACATTGGTTGGACTGATTGTTATCTTCAGATTTACTGATTGAGCAGATCTTGAGCCTGGGTTGAGAAAAAATTATACCTTCCTATCATTTGGAGCATCCTTATTATCCATTTAGTATTGTCACCCAGAATGAAAATGTACACATTTGATAGGCATAATTTTGGGATTCCAATATTGTGTTTTACCATTTTACTTTTCATAACAAATCATATTGACACCTATTTCATAGCATTACATCTTATACCTATTCCATTGGTTATTCTGGGGTTCTGAAATTTTCAATGGATAAATTGCATGTATATGTGTGTGTGGGGGGGTGGGGAATAGCATTACCCATTACCCTGATATGCCAAATAACTAAGTTAATATATATGGGATATGCAGCAACGCTTGGGCAGAAGACGACAAAATGAAATAATGGCAAAAATCCAAGCAGCTATCATCCAGATTCCTAAACCTGCATCAAATCGTACTTTGAAAGCACTTGAGGCCCAAAAAATGATGAAAAAGAAAAAAGAGGCAGAGGTAAGCATTATTGCTATACTAATGTGACTTATCTTAAAGAAATAAATTTCTCCTCTCATCAGATTATCCCTGGCTTAGATCATTCTCATTCATAATTCCTTCACTGTATGCATGTCATTCTATTGCATGCTGGTATTTGTTCAAAAACCAAGCCTCAGGTCAGGATGGCAATCCTATTAAATAGAGTGCCTCTCTGGACTTGTGTGTTGAGAATTCTGAAGCCACTACCAAACTAGATCGGAATGGGTACTGGTGTGAAAGGGTGGTAACCCGTGGGCACAACAGGGGACAGTTATTGTACACACAGCATGCATGCATCATTGCTGTTATATATTTTTACTCACTTCCTCCTCACCACACCACCCTGTTTTTCTATGAATTCCAGAAATGTCAAGTGACTTGTTTATCAATGTATTTGAATTTAAGATACCTATAGTAGTGATATTCTACCATACTAAACTTTCAGTCATTCCAATAGAATGCAGTCTGATTATATTTCATAGGGGAGCAATCCGCACTGCGTAGTACCACAATAACTGTTAATGATATTCTCTTGGGTGGGATGTCCTGACCTAAGAAGCATAATAATAGCTATCATTTATTGAACATCTGCTATATGCCAGTCTCTGTATTGGGCACTTCAGATTATCTTTGATCCTTAAATACCGCTCCAAGTAGGAGATTATTTTCCCATTTTGTAGACAAGGAAACTGAGATTTAGGAAGATGACACGCTTTACCCAAGTTCATAGTGCTTGTAAAGCAGATTGATGGGTCTCTGTGATTCCTAAATCCACTGCATTTTATGTTAATTTACATTTCTTTGCTTTTAAAAATATTAACCAAATGTCCTGTATGTGGGGTTTAAAAAAATACCCACTAGGTTTTTTTCTGACCTCGTTTCAGTAAAATTCTTAATTTTATAAATTCTTTAATTTAATATTTCCCATGGTTGATTCAAGGATTTGCAGTAAACAGAGGTCGGACTAAAAATTAATGTACAAATAAAAAACAAGCAAGTAGTATAAAGAATTAACCACAAGGAATATTTAAAACACCTAAGACAACAATTGCTTCAGAATTACTCACTTATATACAAATAATGCTTCTCTAGTTTAAAGTAATTGTGGTTAAAAATGTACGTTCTGGGTGGACAACGGTGGCTCAGTGCAGAGTTCTCGCCTGCCATGCCAGAGACCCAAGTTTGATTCCTGGTGCCTGCCCATGTTTAAATAATAATAATAATAATAATATAATATATGTCCGAACTTGTGATTATCTCCATCCTCATTAAATGCCCTTTGATGCACTGTCAGAGCTAGAATTCTGAATGAAATTATTCAAGTTAGACAATTTTCCCCTTCTTTAAGGTTTGTTTAGCCTAGTCTAAAAGTAAATTAGAATTTTAAAAATATTCTAGAATGTAGACTTTTCATATCCTGCATCTTTATTAGCTTAAATTGGTAATGCATGTCCCTTTATAAATTTGAATGAACATGGTAGATGGAGATTTTCAGTGCTTTTTAGAGGCAAAGAACTGATAATGAATTTTCTTTAAAGGATGTGGCCAATGAGATTAAGAAGTTTGAAGCATTAATAAAAAAGGATCTCCAGGCAAAAGAAAGGTGTGTTCTTTTCTAACATAACTTTTGAAATTTAGATGTGATTTATTTAGAATAGCTATTCAAAGGATCTTTTCACATTGGAGAATCTTAATTTAGAGGGTATATGAGGGAAGATAAATGAGGTAAAATTAAAATTAATCGTTCATTAACTTTTTAAAGGTTGAGGGGAAGTGGCTATTATGAGATGTGAAGTTAATTTATTTTTCTTGTGCTATTCTTACTCTTCTAAGTTTACACACATTTTTAAAATATTCACTAAAACTCTTTCAAATTGCTATTAGTTTAAATTCATCACAGTAAAGCCTTTGTTAGGCTCTAGTTTGGTCTCTTTCATGGTTTTATCCTCAGCATTAACCAACGGGACCAGCAGTAGAGAGTTGCTGGATGAGTGTATTGACTGAATGCCACCAAGACAATTTTCCAGTCAGTTCATTGCAAAAAGTTCCTGGTGAATGGATTTCCTTTACATAATGAAAAAGACATCCCTTTCTTTTTTACTATTGTAGGTCACTGGTTTACAAAAAATAATCATTTAGGGTCTACATATGTAAAGAGCAATATAGATTTTTTTGTATTTTTAAATGAAAACTATCCAAAATGTACTCATTTAGATCTTATGCAATTTGAAAGAAATCTCCATTCAGAAGAAAAACAGACACAAACCATATACTGCAGTTCCATTTTAATACCTGGAACTGAGTCATTTTAGGAGGCATAAGTAAAGCTAAAAAACAAAAAATGTTTAAGAACAGGTGTGAAAGAAACAAAACTGGAGAAGACACATATTACTTTTCCTCTTACCCTTTGAAGAAACTCCTGATGCCTTGTTCTAATCTTCATTCTCATTAATCAACATTGCCCCGCCCCTAAAACAACCTAATCCAAGCCCAGTCATCCAGGCAGCTACAACTCGAACCTTATCACACCCACCCTGACTTTGACTCATGAAACTACTATGTTTTTTTCAACTCTTCCACTCACCTCACCAGTCACGTGCTCTGGGGTGAAATACAGATGTTGTTCACCAGAACAATAACGTAACAAAAAAGGTGAAATACTTTGATGCTTGTTGGTAAATTGTAATCTCTGCAGCTCCTTGGCCTCTTTTCTGGAACCCCTCAATTTCCACACAATTTAGCAATCAAAGAGTTAATAGCAAATACAACAATGGTTCTCCAAGTCCTACGCTGGCATGGATGCCAACATCCATTAGAAATTTGCCATCTCAGTTATTAAATTTTTTAAAGATAATCCCGATATAATGTAGTTACAAACATTCATCACAATTCTACCCACGCTGCTTCCTTTTTGCCTTTGCCAATCCAACCTGATCCTATGTCTTTCTATTATTTAGCTTTAGGAACCCTAAAACAAGTGGATTCAGTTAGTTAGAAGTTTACCTGTCTCTCACATAATAGAAATCTGAAGGTAAGCAATCCAGGGCTTGTGTTGCACCTGTAAGGTCATCAAGGACTAAGGGTCTTCTTTTCTTTTTGTTCCATCCATCTTGTATATGGTTTTCATCCTCAAGGTTCTATTCATGGGACAAGATGGCTGCTGGGGCTCTGGCCATTTGGCTCACGTTCCAGGCATCAGGAAGGAGGATAGGCAAGGTATATATCTACCATTTGAGTCATCTCCACTTAATACCCTTTCCAAAATTACCAGACAATGTTTCTTTTGAATCTTATTGGCCAGAATTCAGTCACATGGCCATACCCAGCAGCATGGGAGGCTGGGAGTTGTAGTCATTAGCTGGTAAATTGCTCTCCTGAATAAAATTGGGACTCTGATTTGACAAAGAAGTGAGGGCAATTGTGGTGTCTACCACAGCATTCTCCCCTAAAGCCTCTACTTAGTTCCTGCCAGAAATTTCCAAATGACAGATCATGAGACATTAATACCATTAATTCTCAGAGCAGCATAATAGGGCCTGGGGCAGCCAGAATCCCTGGGCTAAACACCCTCTGGCTGTGAGCACCCTGATCTGAGACTAAATCCTCTCCAATGTGTTGTACAAATGTATTTTTCTGTAACAGCCCCAAAATGAAAAATGTTGGGAAATACTGGTCTAGAGCAAACTTCTAAAGAAATCAAAAGCTATGGTACAATATGGCTCTTCTTAAACTTCTAAGTCACTGCTTTTTAGTTCATTCTGAATCCTTAGTTTAGAATCAAACATGCTCTGGGCTGGTTCAGAAACTTCACACTAACTTGATGTCAAAAAAAGCACATTTAAATCTTACAATTTGAAGGTAAGGAACAATCTCTGCAGCTGCCTCCTTCACAGTCTGCTCCTAAAACAATTCCTTAGGAATTTCACCTTGAAGTGCATCTTTTTCTTTTTGTGGAAAAATGAAGTGATGCCTCTATCCTAGCAACACAGGAGCATCCCAGGTACTTTTTTTCCAAATGTAATGATTTTTCAGTCCCTTAAATTTTAAAAAAGCAAAAACACAGTAGTAATCTACTATTTGTTTCTTTAGTTGGGCTTGTTGGCTGTTATAATTGGACATTTGTATTCAAGGATTTACCTTCAGCTCCTTTCTAGCAACTGCATTTTTTTTTTTTTTTACAAATTTGGTCAAAGTTTCTATTACAAATAGCCCATATAATTAATTCATTCTATATATACTTATTAAATTGTATGAAAACCTGGCAAGCAAACAGACATAAAGAAAACATAATCACTGGCCTCAAAAAGGAACATTTAGTAAAATGAATATTTATTCAAGCAACTATAATATAGTCCTCTTCATTCCTTATTTGAAAGACATGAGTTGGATGGATGGATGAATTTGATAAGGGAGAAACAGTATGTTAAATATATTATTGGCAGCAGAACTCCAGTGTTGAGAGAAGTATTAACCCATGCTCTATCTAGGGCAAAATATTTTAAACAATATATTTAAAGTATAATAAGAAGTTTGATAAATAATGTGAAGGAGTTATGTGACGCAATAGTCACAAACACTTAATGTACTAAATCTCGATAAATGAATTTGACCTTACTGAGGGTTAGGTAGCTACCCAATTTGTGCTCAGCTGTTCTCAGTGACAAAATGCTATGAAGGTAAGCTCCTGCAGATAAAATTATCACAATTTTAGTAAAATTTCTTATAATAGTATAGTTGTATGTGATTCTATAGCTATATTCTATATTAACATATTATTAGAAATTTATCAGGCATCAACTACATGCCAGCCTGCTAGGCATACATACAGAGAGGAGTAAAATAGGAAACTTCTCTTAGCAGTTTGGAGTTTGGAGCAACTATGTTACAAGTAATGAACTATGATACAACATGATCTTTACAATATATGTGCAAGTACTTCATTAAACACATTAACTGTGCTTTTCCAAGAGTACTTTTCAGTTTATGAGAACTAATGACTTTTTGGTCCCTCCACACCTTAATAATGTATCCCTGTCTTTTGAATTAAAGTATAATTTATATTCTCCAAATATCTTAATTAATCACAGCATTAAAAGCAATAAAAATTATGCCGAATATTAAACATTATTTCTTGGCAAGTAAATTTGATAACTTTCTGCTTTTTTTTACTATCACACTGATATATCCTGTTTACTTTTTAAAGAACTGTGCAGATAAAAATTGATGAGTATTTGATCATTATGTACATACAAATATCTTTTACGTTCAATGATGCATTTTGAATGAATCTATAAATTGTTCATGAAGCCATTGTTTGCCTCAGTAAGTTAAGTGTTTCCTTTCTGATGGGAAGACTAACAGGCTCCTCCTGACACTTTAGGTTTGGGGATATGTGATAGGACAAGAGCCCTGAGGAAGGTCTTCTCACTTGAGTCTTCAGGACTTTGGCTAGAGGCCTGATAAGATGTGTGGCTGCAAGTCTGATATATGATCAAGGGTCAACTCTCAGTACTGCTGAGCTTCCAATAAGAGCTGGGCCATTGCTCTAAGCAATCAGAATTTCATCTGGGAACTCATAGAGTAACTTGTATTTTCATGGTGAGAAGAGAATGGTTGTAGATAGAACGATCCATCGAGGTCCTCTCTAGTATCTTGACATTAGTATACCTGTCGTACTTTTGCTGAGGTGTCAGCCTTCCATGGCACTTAGTTTATCAATGTATATGCTTACTGTTCACTCGAAAACAGAGGAATCAAGAAGTCCAGAGCCAGCAGGAAGAAAGAGGAGAGAGATGATGGGGGAGAGGAGGGAATAAATAGGTTCAAAGGAAAGAATCTCTGGTCAAGGATCGTGAGAAGTAAAAGAACAAGAAGGCATTAGGCCTGGAAAGAAGGTTATGTTAAGGACATCACAGAGATGAGAGTACAGAAATGGAGGGAAACAAATGGAATCTACTGAGAAGGTATTTTTCTAATATTTATCAGAAAATATTTTCTAATATTTGCTTTAATGTTTGTTTTAATGATTTAGCGAAATACTCTGGGAGGCTTCTCATATATTCCTCCATAATCATAAATAGTGGTATGTTATCACATTATTTTTTAAAATCTAAAATAGAAGCTATTGTTCTCAGTGCAGCCAAGACTTCTTTAGATACAGCAGGCCAGACAACTACTGATTTGTTGAACACTTACTCGGATGATGACTACATTAAAAAAATTCAGAAGCGCCTGGAAGAAGATGCTTTTGCACGAGAACAAAGAGAGAAAAGACGGCGGAGATTGTTAATGGACCAATTAATAGCCCACGAAGCACAAGAGGTAAGAGGTTGATTAAATATAGTATGGGGAATTTTACAAAATGGGGTCTTTTATACACTGACACACGTGATAATGAATACATATGTGTATAAAAATATGCACACAGACTCAAATTTTTAATATTTAGCTGTCTGTCACTCTGAATCAAATGTCAATTGCACATTTTCCATTTTTTAACAGGAAATACACTCAGAAAAAATAAATCTATATAAAATATTTACTAAAGAATCTAAAATCTATGTCAACCATATATGTCTATTACTTATAGAGGTAAAAAAAAATTATGAAAATGACATGGAAAAGTTGCTTGTACTCTCACTTTGTTTATTGGTCTACTCCAGTGGTTCCAAGCTATGGTCAATGGAACATAATCTGAAAACTTGTTGGAAGTGCACATTATTGAACTCCAAACCAAAACTATTTAACCAGAAACTCTTGGTATGGGGCCCAGTGACTTGTCATTGAACAAATACTCACTGAACCTCTTCTGTGCTCTCAGTACTTGTGCTACACTCAGTGATACAACAATAAATAAGAAAGACATGGAGCCTGGTCTTAACAGAGCTTGAGGTCTAGAGGAGGATCTATATAAATAAGCAATTACAGTAGAATGCGAAAGTGTTATAAAGGTGGTGGAGGGCGGCCCACTGGTGGGAACACTACTCTTGATACCTGCTCCCCTGGCTTGGTTCAGGGAAGCATTCTGGAACCAAGCATGAAATGGGTCAGGAATTGATGAAAAAGGGTCAGGAATTAGCTAATGAAAGGCAAGGTGTTGTGGGGTGTTGTAGGAGGGGCAGTATCCAGTGAGGCAGAAGAGCTGGAAGGCGAAGCATGTTTTCAGAGAAGAGAATATCATATGGAAAAGTTCAGTGCCTTTAGTAAACTAAAAATCATGTCATCTGGCATGGGTAAGTTGGTAGGACTTAATGGCTCACCGATAGTCAAATCATAATGAGCCTTGTAAGTTATGTAGAGGGAAATTTTAGGTTTTACCCTGATTGTGAAAGGGAACAAGGGTGACAAAGTCAGATTTGCCTCTAGAAAGTTCTGGCTTTAGTTTGTAGAATAGATTACAGGAGAGAAAAACACATAGCTGTTGCTATAATCCAGGTGAGATATGATACCAGTTTAAATTTAGAGTCTCTACAATGGGGATAGAGAGAAGTGGCTTCATGAACTGTCTTAGAAGTAAAGTCAATAAGACTTAATGATTCATTAGATGCAAAGGAGTGAAAACTTGGGTGAAAGACCAGATTTCTGGCTTGGGTAGCTGGTTAGATAAGGTGTCATTTGCTGAGACAAGGAAGATGCTAGGAAGAACAGGCTTGAAGAGGAAGGTGATTTAAATAGTGAACATTAAGCTAATAGGACAAATTTGTATTTCTAAAATATGAAAGACTGTTTGAAGGTACTTTTATCCATGTAACTATATCTCATCTGCTCAATAGTTCTGTTAACTAAAGGAAAATTGTACATTTTGTTTAAGTAAGAAGTAGTGAAGCGATTTAGCCATGGATTCCCCTCAGTTAAAAATTTAGAGAATGACTCTGCACATCTCTTTATCCTAGAAGATTATTTCATATTTCAGATTCACATTGCTTTAATCAATCAGCTCAATAGTCTTGTAAATTATGAAAATTGTATAATTTAAAAGTAGATTTTAGAATAAGTACCCATTGCAAGTTTCACTGACTAGCAGTGAAATCTTGAAGACACTCCATTTATGTTACTAAATGCTTGTATGCTGGCTGTTAAGTTTTTTTCTTATTCTTGTCTTTTGCTTAAAATCTGGGCCTAGTATTTAATTGGAAAATTAGGTGAATGAATTCTGTATGGCTTCCTCACCTTCCTCCTGAATGCTTTTAGTGTTGATTTTTCAAGACTCTAGTGGGAGTTTTGTTTACTAATTCAGAGATCTAGAAACCTCAGGGATCTGGAAGGGACTCAGGGCTCTGGATATTACCTTCAAGGAAATTCTGTCTCTGTGCTGTCTCTTCTCTGTGTTTGGGGAAGCTGTTATTCTTGGAACCAGGCCTGGGGCTTGCTGCGTGCATCCTGTACTCCTACTTGCTCCTTTCAATTTAGTGTTCCCAGACTCCCTGTGCAGAAGTGCACTGGTTCACCCTGCTACTTGGCGCTGTACCTCTATCTAACATGACCTGTTTTCCTATCCATCCTTCTCCTCCAAAATGAAAATGGCATTTTCCTGCATTAGGATTTCCTCTGCTTCCCACCAGTATCTGATGTTTTTCAAGAAGGTGGATCTGATATCGGCTTTGGATCCTTTCCTTCCATTTGTACAGCATCTATCAGAAATGCCTCAGAATTTCTTCCCTCACTTCCAAAGTTCCTGCTTTTTCCTCTGGATTTTATATATTCTTATTTTAGTTGGGATTGTTAAGAGAGAGCCAGAGGGTTCTGGGTCAAGATGGCGGCTTAACAATGTGCGCGTTTTAGTTCGTCCTCCAGAACTACTAAATAACCAGTAACAGTACAGAACAGCTCCTGGGGCCACGTCAGTGACCAGACACACAGCGTACCCCAGTCTGGACCAGCTGGACCAGCTGCGAGCACCCCCCAGAACCGTGAGTTCCCAAAGCTGCGGGGGCCAGCGCCCCTCCCCCACAGGCCACTTCCCAGAGGGGAAAGGAGAGGACTTTACCAGCAGCAGGGACTGGGAACAATCAAACGCCAATTGTGGAACTAATTAACAAATTCTGACTACTAAAAATAGGCCCCCAGCTTAGGTGAACCTGATCAAAGCGGAGGTTGCTCATTTTTGCCCCGGCGCCAAGC
>PVIY010044601.1:0-19606 GCA_004026745.1 Myrmecophaga tridactyla | reverse complement strand
AAGAGTTGTCAGGAAAAATTGTGGAAGATTTTTAAATGGCCAAAAAGTATCGCTGAATGTCTTTTCAATAGAATGCTGGCATTGTCAAGCAGACCTCATGCTGGGGATCTACAGGAGTGTGTCCTTGTTTCTTTTCCTTTTACAACTCTATTGAGAGAGATGCTAATTTATAGGACACCGACTCAAGTGATTCCTGTCCCAGGCAATGCAAATGTTCACTGTCTGTGAATAAATGTTTCTGTAAGTCAAATCCTCATTTCAGCCAGTTTTAACATCCTTAACTAGTTTCTTGTTAATTAATGTGTTGAATGAAATATTTGGCTTCTATTTTATATCTTTAGTTTAGAAAAAAAATCCTTTATCAGTACATACATGGTTTTCATCCTACAGCTGTTATGAGTATCCAGAGAAGTTGAGACTGTCCTAACCAAAAGTTAGTGAATAATACTATACGAAAGACTATGCCATATAGGATTAAATTTTATGGAGGAAGAACACAAATGCAGCAAGTGAGGAAGGCCTGTGGGGACTGCTGGGAAAGATGATGACTAGCCAAACAAAGAAACATGATTTTTTTTTAATTTTTAGGGAAAACTGCCAGGAACACCTTTACTAATAAAAATTTCCACTTTATTATGAGGATAGCAATAACTGATTGCTGCATTCTTTCTACGTACCAAACGCTGTCCCTTTAATCCTCACAACAGCAATATTTGACAGGTCTTTGGAGGAAATTTGCTTATCAGACAGGCATTAGACCATGGATGTTTTATTTATGTCCAAAGTGAGATGACATCGTTCTGACTGTATGGGTAGTTCTCATTTTCTTAACATTTCCTGTGCAAATGACATTTCACTAAACCCCTTTGAAAAGGTATTCTGTTCACAGGGAATCATTTCTCTGATAGACAAAGAAAGGGTTATCATACTCACTTTTTTCAACATGATCATGTTTATTGGGAAGAAAGAAGGGATGGGTGGGTGTATAGAGGGGCTGCCTGGGTGGAGGGAGGATGGCTGAATGCAAATGAAATCCCGGCAAAATATTCAGCATGAATTTCCAAATTCTCTTCATATAGTTTTCTTATTTGATATGGCAGTGTCAATAGGATAGATAATACTACCAAATTCTCCATTTTATAGGAATGAACCCAAGACAGAAAGACACTGGATGCTTGGCTGAAACCACACATAGCAGTGGAGATGGGACTGGTGCTAGGGGCTTCTTATTCCTACCAAGTAGTTCTCTTCTCAACCCAGAATACTTCACTCAGCAATTGCCTGTAATTTGAGGATATCCCCCACCTTCAAGGTGATTCTCAGTGGGAAGCTCTCTTCTCATAATTTGAGGGAAACAGAACAATTTATATTCATTTCATCACCCCAGATTCAGTCCTGTATTCTAAGGGGTGATTCATGCCTCCCTGATTTAACACCAGGTCCCAAAGTCTTTTCTTATATTATTTTTTAGGATGACTCTCAAGATTTCTTGGTATCCCAACTACCCTGTGGGAAAAATGGGGCAATGCTGGACCAGAGACCTTAGGGAGTCTTTAAAGCATTTCCGATTGTGGATCTAGCATTTTGGAGTTTTTCTCAGCAGGAATAATGCTCAGCAATTCTGGCTCAGGTGCTCCCTTCCCAAAGGACTTTCCATGGGCAGCAGCTTAGATTTCACTCTTGCTTGTTCTGGGATTTCTCCTGGTGGGTGCTCTTGGCTTCATCTAGACACTTCACTGGGAGAAAGAGCAAGGAATGATGAATCAAAGGTAAAGCAATCAGAGGACCAAGGCAATGAAGAAAAAATATTATAGAAAGTGGAACTGGTCAGAGGGGAAGGGAGAGGACAGAGGGAAAGAGGATCAAAGAGGTCTTTTTATGGAGGCCTTCAGTGCAGTCCTTCCTCACTCAATATCTCCATTTACTTTGCTCAAGCTGTAACCATGACTGTGACCTGGAGTTCCAAGTTCCAGGATAGCTCACAAGACTCCGTACAAAATCCCCAAGGCATCCCAGAGGGTCCTTGGCCAAAAAGACCTGGTTTGTCTACTGTAGGAGGGTACTGATTAATTTCTTTTCCTTTTGCAGAGAAACTCCAAAGAGAGCTCAGTAAGTTCTGTGCTTCCCTTTACTCTATGTATGATTTGAAGCCCTCTTACATTCTAGCTATCATTGTCTCATGAGATTTCTTTGTTCTACTATAGCCTGGAGAAAAGCCCAGAACGTGGATGATGAGTTCAGTGGACATCTAGTTTTCATCTGAGACTTTACCTGCTTCATTTACCAGGTACTTTTATCTGGATTTTTTCCCCTGAGGCCTTGCTCACTCTTACACAATTTGGAGTCTTGATCCATGTATCCCAATGTCCCCTAGCCATCACTTCACTGATGCCCCAATGGTTCTTCAAACTTGTGTCCAAAATTGAAATCCATCTACATTCCCTCCAACCTGCTCCCCATCCTGTATGCCTTTGCTTAGGAAATGGTACCATCACTCACCCAACTGGGTGCTTTTCTGTCTTACCCCTCAGTAGGCAAGCCTTTGACGCTGCTTGATCCCAGAGCCCCATCTCAGGCAGAGACCACCTCCCCAATTATTTCTTTTAATACAGATCGCTGAGGCTCATTTTACCATGAACCTTCTCTTAACAGCAGTCACCCATAACTCAATGTACTCCTTGGGCTTCTGCTGCCATGCCCTCAAGATCTACTGCCACCTTTTTCATTTTTTAATGTAATTTTATTGAGATATATTCACACAGCATAGAAACCATCAGAAGTATACAATCACTGTCTTACAGTATCATCACACAGTTGTGCGTAGTCCCATAGTCAAATTTAGAACATTTTCTTTATTCCAGAAAATAAATAAAAATTTTAAAATAACCCTAATCCTCCCATACTCCTTATTCCCCCCATATTATTGACCAATAGTATTGATATAGTACGTTTGTTACTATTGATGAAAGAGTATTAAAATATTTCTGTTAATTACAGTCCATACTTTATAATAGGCACATATTTTCTCATATACCCCTCTATAATTAACTCCTTATAATATGTTGTACATCTGCTCTAGTTCATGAAAGAATTTTTTTTATATTTGTACAGTTAATCATGGGCATTGTCCGCTACAAGCTTATGTTACATTCCCATGTTTTAACCTCCAACTTTTCCTCCTGGTGACATATATGACTCTAAACGTCCCTTTTCACCATACTCACACACCATTCAGCACTATTAATTTTCTCACAATAACAAGCTACCATCACCTCTGTCCATTCCCAAACATTTAACCCCAGTTAAACATTCTGTACACATTAAGTAACTGCTCTCTGTTCTTTAGTCTCATTCTATATCCTTGTTCTAGTTTGCTAGCTGCTGGAACACAATATATCAGAAACAGAATGGCTTTTAAAAAGGGGAATTTAATAAGTTGCGAGTTTATACTTCTAAGGCTGAGAAAATGCCCAATTAAAATAAGTCTATAGAAATGTCCAATTTAAGGCATCCAGAGAAAGATACCTTGGTTCAAGAAGGCTGATGAAGTTCAGGGTTTCTCTCTCAAGTGAGAAGGCACATGGCGAACACAGTCAGGGCTTCTCTCTCAGCTGGAAGGGCACATGAGGAACATGGCATCATCTGCTAGCTTTCTCTCTTGGCTTCCAGTTTCATGAAGCTCCCCAGGAGGCGTTTTCCTTCTTCATCTCCAAAGGTCGCTGGCTCGTGGACTCTCTGCTTCGTGGTGCTGCAGCATTCTCTGCTCTCTCCGAATCTCTTTCATTCACCAAAATGTTTCCTCTTTTATGGGACTATAGAAACTAATCAAGACCCACCCAAAGGAGTGGAGACATGCCTCCACTTAATCCAGTTTAACAACCATTCTTGATTAAATCACATCTCCAGGGAGATGATCTAATTATAGTTCAAGCATACAATACTGAATAGGGATTAGAAGAAATGGCTGCCTTTACAAAATGGGATTAGGATTAAAACATGGTTTTTCTAGGGTACATACATCCTTTCAAACCAGTACATTCCACCCTCTGTACCCTAAAAAAGGCATGTTTTTCCCATATACAGAATACATTCATTTCATAACAATATCAAAAATCCTTAAACCATTTCAGTAGCAATACAAATGAAATACAAAGTTAGAAACAGTACAAACTCCTATCAAAGTTAGTTACAGGCATGGTCTGTTCTAAAGCAAAATTATCCTCTGGCTCTGGACCTATAAAAACTCAAAACAAGTTATTTGCTGCCAACATACAAAGGAGGAACAGTCATAGGATACATATACCCATTTCCATAGGGAGGAAGGAACACAGGGACCACAGGACCCAAGCAGTTTCGAAAACCTGCAGGGCAAAGTCCAATAGATTTCAAAGTCTGAGAGTCATTTTTCTTTGGGGCTTTAGAAAGTGGCAGTCCCACCCTTTCCAAAGGCCTACGCAGAGGCCTGCCTCTCTCTGAAAGCAACCTTAGGGGACATTGGGGAGACCACCTTTTTCTCGGCTCCACCCTCTCCAAGCATTGGGGCCGCACCCGGGCTCTCTGCCATCTCCGGGGCACATGCTCAACCTCTCCATGTGGTGGTAGCCAGGCTCTCCCCAAACCCCTAGGAATGTGCTTCACCCTCTCCAAGGCCTGAGACGGCAGGGCTCTTCTACTGCAATGATGTGGAAGGCCCATCCTCTGCCTTTGGGGCAAACTCACTCTATCCACAGTCTTGGATGGGTCCACTCTCCTAGCCCGAAGCTTCTTGACTTCAGACCTCAGCCTCCATGGTTTTGCCTGTGAAGTTACTTTTCCTCCAATGTGTCCCTCCTCTGAACCTCCCAGTCCAGACTGGCAGTGGCTCTGTTTATACAGGTCCCACGGCACTCTCGTTGGCTTGCTATGCAGTAGCCTCGGATCATGCCCATCAGACTAAGGAGTTTCCACAAATCCTTCCTTGATAACTCCATGTCCGATCCTGGCTTTCTCTGAAATGGCTGACTGGTTCTGCATCTGGCCAAATCCTCACATGGAGTACTATTCTCTGTGGTCTCCCTTCCTAGAAGCCCAGAATTTTCCAGGACATCAATTTCTGGTTTCTTTGTACCCAAGAGTTCATTTCTCAGCTTATCTCTTTCCTGTCGCATTTCACTATAAGCTGTGAGGAGAAACCAGGCTGCACTTTCCACATTTAATTTGGAGATCTCTTCTGCTAAATATTCAAGCTCAGATGTGGCCTCTCTCTCCAGTCAACACAACAAGCAAACTCACAGACCCTCCCCCTGTCTACGTGGGACATGACTCCCAGGGGTGTGGATCTTCCTGGCAACGTGGGACAGAAATCCTGGTGTGGTAGTTAGATTCAGTTGTCAATCTGGCCAGGTGAAGGCACGTAGTTCTGTTGCTGTGGGCATGAGCCAATGGTACGTGAACCTCATCTGTTGCTAATTGCATCTGCAGTCAGTTAGGAGGCGTGCCTGCTGCAATGAATGACGTTTGATTTAATTGGCTGATGCTTAAATGAGAGAGCTTAACATAGCACAGCGTAAGCAGCTCAGCATTCTTCATCTCAGCATTCGCAGCTCAGCCCAGGCCTTTGGAGATGCAGAAAGAAGTCACCCCGGGGAAAGTTGTTGGAACCTAGAGGCCTGGAGAGAAGGCCAGCAGAGATCACTCTGAGCCTTCCCACACAAGAAAGAACCTCAGATGAAAGTTAGCTGCCTTTCCTCTGAAGAACTAACAAAATAAATCCCCTTTTATTAAAAGCCAATCCGTCTCTGGTGTGTTGCATACTGGCAGCTAGCAAACTAGAACACCTGGAATGAGCTGAGACCCAGCATCAAGGGATTGAGAAAACCTTCTCGACCAAAATGGGGGAAGAGTGAAATGAGACAAAGTGTCAATGGCTGAGAGATTCCAAACAGAGTCGAGAGGTTATCCTGGAGGTTATTCTTACACATTAAGTAGACCTCACCTTGTTATTCAAGATGTAATGGAGAAGCCGGAGGGAACTGCCTGAAAATGTAGAGCTGTGTTCCAGTAGCCATGTTTCTTGATGATGATTGAATAATGATATAGCTTTCACAATGTGACTGTGTGATTGTGAAAACCTTGTGTCTGATGCTCCTTTTATCTACCTTGTCAACAGATGAGTAGAACATATGGAATAAAAATAAATAATAGGGGGAACAAATGTTACAATAAATTTAGTTTGAAATGCTAGTGATCAATGAAAGCGAAGGGTAAGGGGTATGGTATGTATAATCTTTTTTTTTTCTGTTTTTGTTTTCTTTCTTTTTCAGTTGTCTTTTTATTTCTTTTACTGAATTGATGCACATGTTCTAAGAAATGAAAAATATGCAACTATGTGATGATATTGTGAATTGCTGATTATATATGTAGAACAGAATGATCATATGTTAATGTTTTTGTTCGTTTATTAATTTTTTCAATTAATAAATAAATTTTTTTAAAGGGGGGAATTTAGTAAGTTACAAGTTTACAGTTCCAAGGAAGTGAAAATGACCAAAGTAAGGCACCAACAAGAGGTTACCTTCATACAAAGCTGATGGGTCAGGAGCACCTCTGTCAGCTGGGGAGTCATTTGTCTAGAATCTGCTAGCTTTCTCTCCAGGCTTCTTCTCAGGGGCATTTTCTTTCTTCATCTCCAATGGTTTCTGGCTATGTGGGCTCTGGTGGCTCTAAAGGTTTTCCAAAAAAGGTTCCATCTTAAAGGGCTCTACTAAGCAACCCCACCTTGAATGGGTGGAGACACGTCTCCATGGAAACCATCTAATCAAAATACCACCCACAATTCAGTGGGTCACATCTCCATGGAAACAATCAGAAAGATCCCATCAAGCAATATTTAATGAGGATGAAAGGACATGGGTTTTCTGGAGTACATAATAGCTTAAAATGAGCACAAGGGGAAAGGATGATATTGCCCATATTTGAAAATGTCAATTTCTGTATGAGACCAAAGGGAGAGATGTTTAGTTGGTGCAAAATGTATATTTTGCTTAGCACATTACCTAATTTAACTTGTATGATCAGTTTAGCTGAACTCCATAAATACATGGAATCTTGAATAGGGGGTGAGATCTTGTTGGTTTGTCCAGGTTAGTGTGGTGCCCCAATAGAGTAATTTGGACAGTGAATAAAGATGTATTTGAAAAGCCTCCTTGGGGGGACTGGGAAGAAAGAAGAAATATTCAGCTTCCCTATTTGGAAAATTTCTGATAAGAGACACTACCACATCAATAAGCCAAGCCCTCGATCTTGGGGTTTGCCCCTATGAAACTTATTCCTGCAAAGGATAGGTTAAGTCTACTTATAGTTATGCTTAAGAGTTACACCAGAGAACCTCTTTTGTTGCTCAGATGTAACCTCTTTCTCTAAGCCAACTCAGTGGGTGAACTCACTGCTGCCCTGCTATATGGGACATGACTCCCAAGGGTGTAAAATGTGGGACAGAACTCCCAAGATTTTCCAGGACCCAGCATCAAGGGATTGATAAACCCTTCTTGACCAAAAGGGGGAACAGGGAAATGAGACAAAATAAATTTTCAGTGGCTGAGAGATTTCAGAGTTAAGCGTTTATCCTAGAGGTTATTCTTACGCATTATATAAATATCCCTTTTTTAGTTTATGGTGTATTGGAGTACCTGGAGAGAAGTACTTGAAACTATTCAGCTGTGCTCTAGTAGCCTTGATTCTTGGAGATGATTGTATAAAGATGTAACTTTCACAATGTGACTGTGTGATTGTGAAAACCTTGTGTCTGATGCTCCTTTTATCCAGAGTATGGACAGATGAGTAAACAAAATAGATAATAAAATAAATAAATAATGGGGGGACATGGGGTAAAATAAATAAAATAGATTGAAGTACTAGTGGTCAATGAGAGGAAGGGATAAGAGGTATTGGATGCATGAGTTTTTTTTCTTTTTTCTTTTTATTTCTTTTTCTGGAGTGATGCAAATGTTCTAAAAATGAACATGGTGATGAGTACACAACTATGTGATGTATGGACTGTATGTGTGTGAAGATTTGTGAATAAAAATATATAAAAAAGAAAAAAAAATTTGCCTTCCAGCCAAAGCCACTAGTCAATTTTGCCAGATTATCTGCCATTTTAAAACAAGACTCATCTTCTTTCTCGCCTATAATAACACACGCCTCATTTATCTGAAGTGTCTTTAGAGTCCACATTTCTACCAACTGTCTCTTCAAAGCATTCTAGGCCTTCTCTATCAAGCGTCTCACAACTCTTCCAGAATCTTCCCCTTATCCATTTAAAAAGCCGTTCCAACATGTTTGGTATTTGCAAACCGCAGCAACACCCCACTCCTGGTACCAAGTTGTATTAGTTAGGGTTCTCTAGAGAAACAGAATTAACAGAAAACACTCGCAAATATAAAATTTATAAAAGTGTCCATGTAACTGTGGGAACACAGAGTCCAAAATCCACAGGGCAGGCTGTAAAGCCAATGATTCTGATGGAGGATCCGGACGAACTCCACAGGAGAGGCTTGCTGGCCAAAGCAGGAAGAGAGCCTGTCTCTTCTGAATCCTCCTTAGAAGGTTTCCAGTGATTAGATTAAGCATCACTCATTGCAGAAGACACTCCCCTTGGCTGATTACAATTGGAATCAGCTGTGGATGCAGCTGATGTGATCATGATTTGATTCTATGAAATGTCCTCATCACAATGGACAGGCCAGCACTTGCCCAACCAGACAAACAGGTACCACCACTTGGACAAGTTGACACATGAACCTGACCATGACAATCCTCATAACCTATATTGTATTCTTTTTTAAACATGACAACATACAAACATGAACATTCTTACCATATGATCATTCCATTCTTGTATATAATCAATAACTCACAATATCATCACATGGTTGTATATTCCTCACTATGATCATTTCTTAGGACATTTGCATCAATTCAGGAAAAGAAATGAAAAGAAAAAAGAACTCATACATACAATACCCCTAACCCCTCCCTCTCATTGACTGCTAGTATTTCCATCTACCCAATATATTTTAGCCTTTGTTTCCCCTATTTTTTCCTATACCCTTACCACTGCCTTTCATTGATCACTGGCATTTCAATCTACTAAACTTATTTTAACATTTGTCCCCCTATTATTTATTTATTCTTAATCCATATGTTTTACTCATCTGTCCATACCATAGATAAAAGGAACATCAGACACAAGGTTTTCACAATCACACAGTCACATTGCAAAAGCTATATCATTATACAATCATCTTCAAGAAACATGGCTACTGGAACACAGATCTACATTTTCAGGCACTTCCCTCCAGCCTCTCCAATATACCTTAACTAAAAAGGTGATATCTATATACTGCATAAGAATAACCTCCAGGCCCAACCTCTCAACTCTGTTTGAAATCTCTCAGTCATTGACACTTCATTTTGTCTCATTTTTCTCTTCCCCCTTTTGGTTGAGAAGGTTTTCTCTATCCCTTGATGCTGAGTCCCAGGTCATTCTAGGATTTCTGTCCCACATTGCCAGGAAGGTTTACACCCCTGGGATTCATGTCCCACGTAGAGAGGGAGAGGGCAATGAGTTTGCTTGTCGTGTTGGCTGAGAGAGAGAGGCCCATGTGTTTACATATTATAATTAGTTCATATTAGTGAAATCATAAAATATTTGTCCTTTTGTGTCTGACATTTCACTTAGCATAATGTCCTCAAGATTCATCCATATTGTCGCATGCATCAAGACTTCATTCGTTCTTAGTGCTGAATAATATTCCACATTTTGTTTATCCATTCTTCTGCTGATGGACACTTGGGTTGTTTCCATCTTTTGGCAATTGTGAATAATGCCACAAGGAATATCTGTGTGCAAATGTCTGTTTGCATCCCTACATTCAGATCTTTTGGGTATTTTCTGAGTAGCAGATTGCTGGGTCTATACTTAGCTTCCTGAGGAACTGCCAAACCACTTTCCACAGTGGCTATACCATTTTACATTACCACCAGCAGTGAATAAATGTTCCAATTTCTCCACATCCCCTCCAACACTTGTAGTTGCCTGTTTGTTTAATAGTGACCATTCTAGTACGTGTGAGATGATATCTCATTGTGGTTTTGATTTGCATTTCCCTACTAGCTAGTGAAGCTGAGCATCATTTCATGTGTCTCTTTACTATCTGACCTTTCCCATTTTAAGACATTTCATTTAAGTAAATATCAGGAAATAAACAAAAAATTTGTCAAACAGCCATCATGGACAGCATATTGTTTTTTGTTTTGTTTTATTTTTTTCTCTGTTTTATTTATGTTCTTAGCATATTGCTTTGTTCTTTTTTAATTATTTTTATTGATATATATTATATATTCACATACTATGTAATCATCAAAAGTGTACAATATCATCATATAGCTGTGCTTATCATCACAACTGACTTTTTTCTTTTTTGTGAAAAATAACATATATACAAAAAAGAAATACATCACAACAATTAGTTGTAGAACAGATTTCAGAGTTTGATGTCGGTTACAATTCCACAATTTTAGGTTTTTACTTCTAGCTGCTCTAAGATACTGGAGACTAAAAGAAATATCAATATAATGAATCAGCATTCATACTCATTTATTAAAACCCTTCCTTCTCTGTATAATTCCATCATCACCTTTGATCTTTCTCCCATTCTTTAGGGGTATTTGATCTGTGCCCATTCTAACTTTTTCATGTTGGGAGGGGATGTTGATAATATGGGAGAGGGGGATGGACTAGCTGATGTTCTGGAAAGGCTGGCCCCTCTGTATTTCAGGACTTATCTAGTCCAGGGACCCATTTGGAGGTTGTAGGTTTCTGGAAAGTTACCCTAATGCATGGAACTTTTGTAGAATCTTATATAATGCCCTAGGTGTTCTTTAGGATTAGCAGGACTGGTTTTGGTTGGGGGTTGGCAAGTTATGATAGATAGCAATGTCTAACTGAAGCTTACATAAAAGTGACCTCCAGAGTAGCCTCTCGACTCTTTTGAACTCTCTCAACCACTACCTTATTTGTTACACTTCTTTCCCCCTTTTGGTTAGGATGGCATTGTTGATCCATTGCTTTTTAAAATTACAGTACTGATCATAGTTCAGGTTTTCACAGTAAACTGCTAAAACAAAATTCTGATTATTTTCCTCTGAGTTCCCAAATCTTCATGGCTCCCCATTGCCTCCTGCAGTTTTATTGGGGTGGGGATGCTATGGAGATTTGTGAGTTCTAAAATAATTATTTTAATTAAAACATTACTTTATTCCAATTCTAATCTAAAAAAAACACAGTCTAAGGAGATCTGAACCATCTGGTTGATATTTTTATCATCAATTATTACAGAGTGGGTCCACTTGCCAAGTTAATTGCTATGTTTATAATCACATCAGTGACAAATGAGCTACCTCATAATAGATTTTTAACTTTTAATGCGTCTATCCCCCTCAAGGATTTGAGGATGTATTTATAAAACATATTCTGGAAATTAAATTTGACCTAGCCAAGTTTCTTTGAAACCAAATCTACAGCTTTCTGGATTCTATCTGCATTTAAGGCATTCACTGCTCTAGTACTTCCTACTTCTGCTTCCTCTGAACATTCCCTGACCTGAGCCACCCCCCTGGCCTGACCACACCACCTGCTGTGCCCCAAACACATCATGTGGTTTCAGGCTTCTATGCCCTTTTCCTCTGCCTGGTCAACACACCTGGTTAACCCCTGTTTATTCCACTCTTTCAGCTGGGACAGGTTCCTTAATCTCTCAACCTCTATTTTTCTCACCTTGAAATTGAGTTGCTCATGCCTACTAGTCTGAGCAGATGGTAGGAAATGAGTCATGATGTTAGAGCACCCTGGCTGTGATCAGGGACTGCTCTCCATTATCCACACCACTACATCCTTTTCTCACATCTCAGAGAGAAAAGAGAAGCAGAGCTTCTCAACTTCCACTCCTACCACCTGCACCTGTCTCTCTTTATCTGTTCCCTCTGATTCAATGAAGCAGGTGTCCTTTCTCCTGTCCAAGGCTTCCTTCCCCCTCATCAGGGACCCCACACTGTCCTACTTTCCCCTGGGCTTCTCTGTTCAGCCCATTCATTTATTCAACAAGGATCCAACTACACGCTAGTCACTATTGTAGTGCTGGGGACACAGAAGGGAACAAAACAGAAAGTCCCCTTTCCCAAAATGCATACCTCCCATGGAAGGAAACAGATGGAAAGCAAAATACAGTTGATCCTTGTTATTCATGGATTCCATATTTGCAAATTCACCTATGTGTTAAAGTTTACTTGTAATCCCCAAATCAATACACACAGCACTTTCATGGTTATTCATGGACATGAACAAAGTGACAAAAAATTTGAGTCACCAAAATGCACATTCCCAGCTAAGGTTGAACAAGGCAATGTTCTGCTTTCTCATTAAGCTCTTATATTTTAAGCAAGTAACCTTTTCACAATATATTCAGTGTGAAATATACTTAATGTAAGAAATACGTTTTTCATGTTTTTTTTGTTATTAGGGTGTTCACTTGTTTACAATAGCTCCCAAGCATAGCTCTGAAGTGCTGTCTTGTGTTCCTAAGTGCAAGAGGATGGAACATGTCTTACAGTGAATATACACGTGTTGGATAAGGCCAGGCATGAGTTATAGTGCTGTTGACTGTGAGTTCACTATTAATGAATCAGCAATATATATTAAATACAGTGTCTTTAAACAGAAACACACATAAAATAAGATTGTGTATTAATTGGTTGATGAAAATGTAACCAGAGACTCACAGGGACATAACCCTGTATTTCCCCCAGAAGTAATGGCTAAATACTCACTAATTCAGTGTTCACATTGACTTTATAGAACATAGCTACTGTGATAAAAAGAATTTACCATATATATATATATGGCAGGTTACATGGTGATAAGTGCTAAGGAGATAAACAAATTAGGGTAAGAAAGATAAAAAATGCAATTTAAAATAGGTTGGTGATGAAGTCAGGGAGCAATCTACAGGAATACCTGGGGGAACAAAGCTCAGAGGCAGAAATATGCATAGCTTGTTTGAAGAAGTAGCAAAGGGACTGGTGTGGCTGGAACACAGGGAGTGACAAGGAAAAGAGGAGGGGATGATATCAGAGGGGGTTTCGGGTCACATGTCACTTCATCTTTGCCTCTGAGAGGAGAGCCATTGGAGGGTTTTGGACAGAGGAGGGGCTCCACCGTGGCCCACCCATATATTAGTGGATTGCTTTTCTCTTGCTGCTTTCAAGATTTTCTCTTTCTCTTTGACACCTGACATTCTGATTAGTAAGTGTCTCAGAGTATGTCTATTTGGATCTATTCTCTTTGGAGTACGTGGCACTTCTTGGATCTGTAATTTTAAGTCTTTCATAAGAGTTGGGAAATTTTCAATGATAATTTCCTCCTTTAGTTTTTCTCCTCCTTTTCCCTTCTTTTCACCTTCTGAAACACCCACAATCATGCGCTTCATGTTGTCACTCAATTCCCTGCTCATATTTTTCCATTCTTTCCCCTATATTTTCTTTTGCTCATCAGATTTCAGATATCCCATACTCCAGTTCACTAATCCTATCTTCTGCCTCTTGAAATCTAACATTGTAGGCTTCCATTGTTTTCTTCATCTCTTCTACTGTGCCTTTCATTCCCATAAGTTCTGTGATTTGTTTTTTCAGACTTTCAATTTCTTCTTTTTGTTCATTCCTTGCCTTTATATCCTCCTTCAATTCATTGATTTGATTTTTGATGGGTCACGGTGGCTCAGCAGGCAGAGTACTCGCCTGCCATGCTGGAGACCCGGGTTCAATTCCCGGTGCCTGCCCATGTAAAAAATAAAAAATAAAAAAAGAGAAAAGCAATCCATCACATACAGGGAAGCCCAATAAGACTATGTGTAGATTTCTCAGTAGAAACCATGGAGGCAAGAAAACAGTGGGATGGTATGTTTAAGATACTAAAAGAGAAAAACTGCCAACCAAGAATTCTATATCCAGCAAAATAGTCCTTCAAAAATGAGGGGGAAATGAAAACATTTTCAGATAAAGAGTCAGTGAGAGAATTTGTGACCAAGACCCAGCTCAGCAAGAAATACTAAAGGGAGCACTAGATACAGACAGATAGGAAAAAAACAGGAGAGAGAGGTGTGGAGAACAGTATAGAAATTAAGACTACCAGTAAAGGTAAAAAGAAGAAAAATTAGATCTAACATATAAAATCCAAATGGCAAAATGGTAGAAGAAAGTACTGCCCTTACAGTAATAACACTAACTGTTAATGGATTAAAATCCCCAAACAAAAGACATAGACTGTCAGAATTGATTAAAAAACAGGACCCATATATATGCTGTCTATAGGAGACACATCTTAGACCCAAGGATAAACATAGGTTGAAAGTGAAAGGGTGGGAAAAGATATTTCATGCAAATAACAATCAGAAAAGAGCAGGAGTAGCTATACTAATATCCAACAAATAGGACTTCAAATGTAAAACAATTAAAAGAGACAAAGAAGTACACGATTTATTAATAAAAAGAACAATTCAACCAAAAGACATAACAATCATAAATATTTATGCACCAAGCCAGAGTGTTCCAAAATACATGAGGCAAACACTGGAAACACTGTAAAGAGAAATAGACATATCTACCATAATAATTAGAGACTTCAATTCCCCACTCTCATCAATGGACAGAACATCTAGACAGAGGATCAATAAAGAAACAGATTTTTAATAATACAATAAACAAACTAGACTTAACAGACATTTATAGAACATTACACCCCACAACAGCAGAATACACCTTTTCCTGAAGTGCTTATGGTTCAGGGATAGACCATATGCTGAGTCACAAAGCAAGTCTCAGTAAATTTAAAAAGATTGAAATCATACAAAACAGTTTTTCAGATCATAAAGGAATGAAGTTGGAAATCAATAATAGGCTGAGGGACTGAAAATTCACAAATATATGGAACCTCAACAGCACACCCTTAAACAATTAGTGGGTCAAGGAAGAAATTACAAGAGAAATCAGTAAATATCTCAAGGCAAGTGAAAATGAAAACACAACATATCAAAATTTATGGGATGCAACAAAGGCAGTGCTAAGAGGGAAATTTATTGTACGAAATGCCTATATCAAAAAAGAAGAAAGAGCAAAAATGGAAGAATTAACTGTCCACTTGGAAGAACTAGAGAAAGAACAGCAAACTAACTCCAAAGCAAGTAAAAGGAATGAAATAACAAAGATTAGAGCAGAAATAAAAGAAATTGAGAACATGAAACCAATCAAGAAAATCAACAAAACCAAAAGTTGGTTCTATGAGAAAATTAATAAGATTGATGGGCCCTTAGTGAGGTTGACGAAAAGAAGAAGAGAAGGGATGCAAATAAATAAAACCAGAAATGCAAGAGGAAACATTAACCACTGACCCCGCAGAAAGAAAGGAGGTAATGAGAGGATACTATGAACAACTTTGTGCTAATAAACTAGAAAATGTAGATGAAATGGACAACTTCCTAGAAAGCACTGACTTGAGAAGAAATAGACGACTTCAACAAACCAATCACAAGTAAAGAAATTGAATCAGTCACTAAGAAGCTCCAAACAAAAAGAAAAGTCCAGGACCAAATGGCTTCATATGCAAATTCTACCAAACATTCAAGAAAGAATTAGTACCAATCCTGCTCAACATCTTCAAAAAAATTGAAGAGAAGGGAAGGTCACCTAACTCATTTTATGAAGCTAACATCACCCTCATACCAAAGCCAGACAAAGATATTATAAGAAAAGAAAACTACAGACCAATCTCTCTAATGAATATAGATGCAAAAATCCTTAACAAAATTCTTGCAAATTGAATCCATTAAAATTATACACCATTACCAAGTAGGATTCATCCCAGGTATGCAAGGATGATTCAATATAAGAAAATCAATTAATGTAATACATCATATCAACAAATCAAAGCAGAAAAACCATATGATCACCTTGATTGATGCATAAAAGACATTTGACAAAATTCAACATCCTTTCTTGTTGAAAACACTTCAAAGGATAGGAATAGAAAGAAACTTCCTCAACATGATAAAGGGAACATTTGAAAAACCCATGGCTAACATCATATTCAATGGGGAAAAACTGAAAACTTTCCCCGTAACATCAGGAACAAGACAAAGCTGTCTGCTATCACCATTGTTATTCAATATTGTGTTGGAAGTTCTAACCAGAGCAATTAGACAAGAAAAAGAAATATAAGGCATCAATTGGAAAGGAAGAAGTAAAACTGTCACTGTTGCAGATGATACGGTACTATATGTCGCAAACCCCCCAAAATCCACAGCAAAACTACTAGAGCCAATAAATGAGTACAGCAAAGTGGCAGGTTTCAGGATCAACACTCAAAAATCTGTAGTGTTTCTATACACTAGTGAGAAACAATCTGAGCAGGAAATCAAGAAAAAAATTCCATTTACAATTGCACCCAAAAGAATAAAATATTTAGAAATAAATTTAACTAAGGATACAAAAGACCTATACAAAGAAAACTACAAGAAATTGCTAACAAAAATCACAGAAAACCTAAATAAATGGAAGGGCATACCGTCCGTGTTCATGGATTAGAAGACTAAATATAGTTAAGATGTCAATTCTACCTAAATTGGTTTACAGAGTCAATGCAACACCAATTAAAATCCCAAAAACTTACTTTTCAGAAATAGAAAAACCAATAACCAAATTTATCTGGAAGGGCAGTGTGCCCCAATTAGCTAAAAATATCCCGAGAAAGAACAATGATGTCACAGGTCTCACACTACCTGACTTTAAGGTGTATTATGAAGCTGCAGTGGTCAAAATAGCATGGTACTGGCATAAAGATAGATATACCAACCAATGGAATTGAATAGATTATTCAGATTGTCCTCTCATCTATGGACAATTGATCTTTGATAAGGCAGTCAAGCCAACTCACGTGGGACAGAACAGTCTCTTCAATAAATGGTGGCTAGAGAAATGGATATTCACAGGCAAAAGAATGAAAGAGGATCAATATCTCACACCCTATGCAAAAATTAACTCAAAATGGATCAAAGACCTAAACATTAGATCTAGGACTATAAAACTTTTAGAAGAAAATGTAGGGAAATAACTTATAAATCTTATAACAGGAGGCAGTTTCCTAAATCTTACACCCAAAGCATGAGC
Organism: Myrmecophaga tridactyla; assembly: GCA_004026745.1. Taxonomy (NCBI): domain Eukaryota; kingdom Metazoa; phylum Chordata; class Mammalia; order Pilosa; family Myrmecophagidae; genus Myrmecophaga; species Myrmecophaga tridactyla. The sequence continues at coordinate 2,350 of PVIY010044601.1, read as the reverse complement.
ATTGAAGAAATAAATAAATAAATGGGTACTCCTCGAAATTAAACACTTAATGCATCAAAGAGCCTTGTCAAGAAAGTAAAAAGACAGCCTACACAATGGGAGGCAATATTTGGAAATGATTTATCAGATAAATGTCTGGTATCCAGAATATATAAAGAGATTGTTCAACTCAACAACTAAATGACAAACAGCCCAATTACAAAATGGGCAAAAGACATAAACTGACACTTCTCAGAAGAGGAAATACAAATGGCCAAAAGGCACATGAAAAGATGCTCAACTTCCCTGGCTATTAGGGAAATGTAAATCGAAACCACAATGAGATATCATCTCACACCCACCAGAATGGCCATTATCAATAAAACAGAAAATGACAAGTGCTGGAGAAGATGTAGAAAAAGAGTCATAGTTATCCAGTGTTGGTGGGAATGTCAAATGGTACAATTGCTGTAGAAGGCAGTTTGGCAGTTCCTCAGGAAGCTAAGTATAGAATTGTCATATTATCTGGCAATACCATTGCTAGGTATCTACTCAGAGGACATGAGGCAAGGACACAAATGGACATTTGCACATCAATGTTATAGCAGCATTATGTACAATTGCCAAGAGATGGAAACAGCCCAAATACCCGTCAGCACAAGTGACTAAACAAGCTGTGGTATATACATATGATAGAATATTATTATGAAATATGTAACAACATGGATGGACCTTGAGGACATTATGGTGAGTAAAATTAGCCAGAAACAAAAGGATAAATACTGTATGGTCTCACTGATATGAACTAACATTAGTGAATGAACTTGGAGAATTTCAGTTAAGAACAGAGACCATCAGAAGATAGAAATAGGGTAGATATGGGGTAATTGGAGCTGAAAGGATATAGATTGTGAAACTGGATTGATTGTAAAATTTCAGAAATGGATAGCACAATACTAGCTAACTATAATACAATAATGTTAGTACACTGAATGAAGCTGAATGTGAGAATGATAGAGGGAGGAGGGCTGGAGGCACAAGTGAAACCAGAAGGAAAGATAGAAGATAAAGACTGAGATGGTATAATGTAGGAATGCCTTAAGTATACAATGATAGTGACTAAATGTAGAAATTTTTAAATGTTTTTGCATGACAGATGTTCCAAGAAATGATCATGATGATGGATATGCAACTATATGATCATATTGTGAATTACTGATTATATATGTAGAACGGAATGATCAAAAGTTATGAATGTTTGCATTTGTTTGGTGTTTTTTGGTATAAAAAAATTTAAAAATTAATTTAAAAATGTTTTTGCATGAGGAAGAACAAAGGAATGTCAATATTGCAGGGTGTTGAAAATAGATGGTAATTCATATTTTAAAACTTCAACTTATGTTTAAGACTAAAGCAAAAAATGTTTATTTGGTACAAAATCTATAATTTGACTGGTGCATTTCCTAATATAACTTATGTGGACAGTTTAATTGAACACCATAAGTACATGGAACCTTGAGTAGGGCATGAGAATTTGTAGGTTTGTCCAGGCTGATGCCCCGATAAATCCCAGAGTGATTTGAACAGTGAATAAAAAAGTATTTGCAAAGTCCCCTTGGGGGGAATGGCAAGAAAGGGGGAAAATTCAACTTTCCCTGATATTCACACAAGCAGTGGGGACAAGCAAAGCAATAGGCTGAGCCCTCAATCTTGGGGTTTGTTCATATGAAACTTATCCCTGCAAAGCATAGGCTAAACCTACTTAGTATTAGGCCTAAGAGCCACCCCCAGAGAACCTCTTTTGATGCTCAGATGTGGCCCCTTTCTCTCAGCCAACACGACAAGCACACTCACTGCCCTACCCCTCTCTACATGGGGCATGATTCCCAGGCGTGTAAACCTTCCTGGCAACATGGGAGAGAAATCCTAGAATGAGCTGGGACTCAGCATCAAAGGACTTTTCCTTTGAAAAGTCCTTTTTTCCTCAAACAGAGTCGAGAGATTAGCCTGGAAGTTATTCTTACGCATTATATAGATATCACCTTTTTAGTTAAGGTAAATTGGAGAGGCTGGAGGGAAGTGCCTGAAAATGTAGATCTGTGTTCTAGTAGCCATGTTTCTTGAAGATGATTGTATAATGATATAGCTTTTGCAATGTGACTGTGTGATTATGAAAACCTTGTGTCTGATGCTTCTTTTATCTATGGTATGGACAGATGAGTAAAACATATGGATTAAAAATAAATAAATATTTAACTAAAGAGACAAAAGACCTATACAAAGAAAACTACAAGAAACTGCTAAAAGAAATCACAGAAGACCTAAATAGATGGAAGGGCATACCATGTTCATGGATTGGAAGACTAAATAT
>PVIY010044600.1:0-19568 GCA_004026745.1 Myrmecophaga tridactyla | reverse complement strand
AAGACTTTCCTACAAAGCCTCTAGACTCTGTGTTTTTCCTATCCAGTCCAGTATGTGGTACTTGTCTGCCTGTGGGTCCCACCAGCATAAAGTGATGTGGTACCTTCAACTTCAGAAGACTTTCCCTGTTGGGGGTGTGGTTGAGACAGAGGAGAGATTGTGGGCTGGCTTTAATCTCTTCAGTTTTCCAGACCCTGGGTTCTGAATTCCTTGAGGGAGGGATTCCACCTGAGCTGGACCCCTCCCCTCTCCTGGGGAAGGCACAGCTTCCAGACAAACTCTCAAACAAGCTTAATTCTGCCCATACCTGGGGCAGCTGGAGCCTGAGAAGCCCTGCAGCAGTATCCAAAGAGCAGTCAAGGTATAGAAACACAGCCACAGAAAATAAAAGAAAAAAAATCCTTTTCAGAGCAGGACTCCCATTCCTCAGGTTTGCCAGTCAAGAGTTTAAGTTGGTATATTGCTCTGTTTATTTCCAGGTCCTATGTGCTTTCTCCTTTCCTTCAGGGCCTAGACCCTTTAAAGTATTTTGTGCTGTCCAATTCAAAAAACGTCTGTTTCTGGTTTTTTTTTTCTTTCTTTCTTTTTCTGTCTGCCCTGCCCCCTCTGCCCTGGGGAAAAAACCAGCAACCTCACCCTTTATTCAAGGTTCATCTGAGCTGGGGCCTATTTTTAGTCAGAATTTGTTAATTCCACAATTGGAGCTTGGTTGCCCTCAGCCCCTGCTGCTAGTAAAGTCTCTTTCCTTCCCCTCTGGGAAGCAGTCTGTGAGGGTAGGGTGCCAGCTGCCACAGCTTGGGGATTTCACTGTTCTGGGTGGGCTTGCAGCCAGTCCAGCTTGTCCAGACTGGGGTATGCTGTGTGTCTGGTCACTGACGTGGCCCCAACAGTTGTTATGTATTGTTCCTGGCTATTTACTATCTGCTCTGGAAGACGAACTAAATCTCATTCCTCACTAAGTTGCCATCTTGGCTACTCCAGCCACTGATACTTTATTAATCACACATCTTTTCCCCCTTTGGTCAGGATTGAATTGTTGATCCCATGGTGCCAGGTCTGCATTCATCCCTGGGAATCATCTCCCATGTCACCAGGGAGACTTTTACCCCTGGATGTCATGTCCCACACAGGGGGGAGGGCAATGATTTCACTTGCAGAGTTGGGCTTAGAGAGACTGAGGCCACATCTGAGCAACAAAAGTAACTCTTAGGCATGTCAATAGGTAGTCTGAGCTTCTCCACTACCTACGTAAGTATTGAACTGGGTGTCCCTAAAGTTTGACACAGTATCAGGGGATTCCCTGATGGTAAGATTTAATAGCTCCATATTCTTTCTCCCTGCCCTCAGGGAACTTTGTCAATACTTTTTGATGATCTGCTTAATATACTCTAGGATGTATCCAGACATTACAATAATCTATACAAGATTAAAGGACCTCTTTCTTATTCTCTGCTCCCTGTGTTTCAATTGTTCAAATGAGCTATACAGATAGATTGAGTTAGATTATGCACTACCGAAAATTTCAATTCCATACGAAATAAATCTTTCTTCCATTGGTCTCAAAGAATATGTGTAGTTCTAAAATATAGACACTTTCTTCCTTACCTGTATGTTCTGAATTACTTTAAACCCACCTGTTCAGCTTCGTTCTTATCGCTAAATATCAGGTTACATATATATAAAACAACCTCTCAAAATCCAGAAATAATAATCACCACTCAGGACCTAACATGTCTGCTCTAAAAGCTTACAGTCTAGACCCCTGTTTTTTTATAAACATTTTCTAAAGGTGACCATACCATTCTTGTTCTTTTGTTTCTGGATTATTTTATCTCACCAAATGTCCCACATGTTCATTTACATCATTGCATGCCTCATGACTTTGTTCCTTTTGTTGGCAGCACAACCTTCGTTCTTAAGTAAACACTACCGTTCACCAAACTGCTTTTCTGTCAGGGCATCCTTCAGCCACCTGCATTCATCAGGCATCATGTAGAGGGCCTGGAGTCCACAGTCTATCAACATTCTTAAGTTTAGATAATTTCATTGTTCCCAAGTGAAAGAAAACCAATAAACACACCTTGCCAAATAGGAAATCTAAACCTCCTCTTAACTCTCATCCCTCCCCCCATTATTTACCTCTGCTGTTGCTATGGTAGTGCTGATGGTTTCCTTTTGAACATAGCTCATAGCATGCAATAGCAGTTCTCCCCCTGTACCCTGGACTTAAACACTGTTTGTACAAGAGTCATATCTTTCAAATAATTCTTGCAAGAACTAATTCATATTTCTAGCATTAAGCACTGGGATATGTAGGTCTATACAACCCCTTTCAATCTTGTTCATCTTCAATATGGCAATATTACTTATTGACCCACTAGAGAACCACCTTCACTCCTCTCTATTCCCTTCCATTGGAGTTCAACCTCATTAGCTAATATATTCCCTTTGTCATATTGAGGTCGTTACCTTTGATGCCTATCTTTTGGAGTGTTTTTATCAGAAAAGGATGCTGAATTTTAATGAATGTTTTTTTAGCATCAATTGAGATGATTGTGTGATTTTTCCCTTTTGATTTGTTAATATGCTGTATTACATTAATTGGTTTTCTTGCGTTGAACCATCCTTATATTCTTGGTATTAAACCCACTTGGTCATGGTGTTTAATTCTTTTAATGTGTTGTTGGATTTGATTTGCTAATATTTTATTTAGAATTTTTATCTATGTTCATTAGGGAGATTGGACTGTAGTTTTCCTTTCTTATAGCATCTTTACCTGGTTTTAGTATTAAAACTAACTTCATAAAATGAGTTAGGTAGAGTTCCTTTCTCCTCAATTTTTTTGAAAAATGTGAGCAGGATTGGTGTTAGTTCTTTTTGGAATGTTTGATAAAATTCCCGTGAAGGCATCTGGCCCTGGGCTTTTCTTTGTAGGAAGATTTTTCATGACAGATTGACTCTCTTTACTTGTGATTGGTTTGTTGAGATCTTCTATTTCTTCCTGAGTCAGTGTAGCTTGTTTGTGTGTCTCCAGGGATTTGTCCATTTCATCTAAGTTGTCTAGTTTGTTGGCATATAGTTGTTCATAGTATCCTCTTATGATTTCTTTTATTTCTTCAGGGTCTGTGGTAATGCACCCTTTTTCATTTTTATTTTGTTTATTTGCATCCTCTCCCTTTTTTTCTTTGTCAGTCTTGCTAGTGGTCCATCAATTTTATTGATTTTTTTTAAACAACCAACTTATGGTTTTATTGATTCTTTCTATTATTCTTTTGTTCACCCTTCATTTATCTCTGCTTTAATCTTTGTTATTTCTCTTCTTCTATTTCCTTTGGGGTTAGTTTGCTGTTCTTTCTCAAATTCCTCCACATGTGCTGTTAAGTCCTCGATTTTTGCTTTTTCTTGTTTTTAATGTAGGCATTTAGGGCCATCAATTTCCCTTTCAGCCCAGCCCTTGCAACATCCCGTAAGTTCTGATAACTTGTATTCACATTTTCATTCATTTCCAGATAGATACTGATTTTTCTAGCATTTTTTTCTTTGACCCACTGATTGTTTCAGAGTGTGCTAGTTAATCTCCATATATTTGGGAGTGTTCCCATTCTGTGGTGGTTATTGAGATCCAGCTACATACCATTGGGATCAGAGAAAGTGCTTTGGATAATTTCAGTGTCTTTCTCTTTCAGGATCTCGAATATTTCATACAGACTTGTTTTGTGCCCCAGCACATGATCTATCCTGGAGAATGTTCCATGAGCACTAGAGAAGAATGTATAACTTTGTGTTTTGGGGTGCAGTGACCTATATATGTCTGTTAGGTCTAATTCATTTATCAGGTTATTTACTGTCTCTATTTACTTGCTGATCTTCTGTCTGGTTGTTCTATATATAGAGGAGAGTGGTGTATTGAAGTCTCCTATTATTATTATTGAAACATCTATTGCTTCCTTCAGTTTTGCCAATGTCTGTCTCATGCACATTGGAGCTCCTTGATTGGGAGCGTAAACATTTATGATTGTTATATCTTCTTGGTGAATTAGCCCTTTAATTATTACACCGTGTCCTTCTCTGTCTCTTATGATGTCTTTACATTTAAAGTCTATTTTGTCCGATATTAGTATAGCTACTCCTGCTTTTTTTTTGGTTACAACTTCCGTGGAAAATCTTTTTCCATCCTTTCACTTTCAATCTTTTTGTATCTTTGCATCTAAGATGAGTCTCTCGTAAGCAGCATATAGCTGGATTATGTTTCTTAATCCATTCTGCCAAGCTATATCTTTTAATTGGTAAGTTTATTCCATTAACATTCAAAGTTATTATTGAAAAGACATTTCTTGAATCCACCATCTTATTGTTTTAATTTTATTTGTCAGATCTATATATTCTTTCCCCTTTTTCTCTTTGTATTCTTTTAGTTACCATTAGTGGTACTCTTCAATTCTGTGCCCTCCTCCAGATCTGTCTTTTCAACTGGCAGGACTCCTTTTAGTATTTCTTGTTGGGCTGGTCTCTTGTTGACAAATTCTTTCAGGACTTCTATGTCTGTGAAAACTTTACCCTCTTCCTTGGTTCTGAAAGACAGTTTAGCTTGGAACAGAATTCTTGGCTGGAAGTCTTTCACTTTCAGGATCTCCAATGTTTCATATATCTGCCTTCTCACCTCCAGGGTGCTAGTTGAGCAGTCTGAACTCAGTCTTATTTGGTTTTCTTTTTATGTAGTAGATTAGTTTTCTCTTGCCATGTTCAGGATTTTCTGCTTCTCTTCAACATTTGAAAGATTAGTTAGTATTCTTCCTTTGGGAAGGCATATTTGGATTTATTCTGTTTGGAATTCTTTGGACTTCTTTGGTATATTTTTGTTCTTTATGAGGGTTGTGAACTTTTCCCCCATTTTATCTTCAACTACTCTTCCTAGCCCCGTACTCCTCTTTTCTTCTGGGACACCAATGATTTTTATATTTGTGCTGTTTGTTTTGTCTATCATTTCCTTGAGATCCAGTTCAATTTTTTCCATCTTTTTTGCCATTTGCTGTTTTGAGTCTTCGAAATCAGTCATCCTGTCCTTTATATCACTTATTCTTTTTTCTGTCGCTTCAGATCTGGTGTTGTGTGCCTCTAGTATGTTTTTTATTTGGTCACCAGAGTCTTTAATTTCTGAGATATCCACTATTTTTCGATTTATTCTTTCAAATACTTCTTTATGCTCTTCTATTGTCTTCTTGATCTCCTTTATGTCATTTGCTATCCCACTTATTTTATTAAGTGGAGTTGTGTGAACATCTTTGATTAGTTGTTCCAATGTCTGTGTCTCCTCAGGTGTTTTAATTTGGTGATTAGGCAGGGCTATATCTGTCTGCATTGTGATATGCTTAGTGATCATCTGTTGTCTTCATGGCATGTAAATATCTTGATTGATTTACTTTGGGATTTGATTTCAAGGCCTTGTGTTTTCAGGATGGTTGTACAGCAGGAAACAGGGTACGGGGTGGGGCACTCGGTGCAGTGATTTGTTTCAGAGAAGATATAGGCTTAGGTTGGGGATGTTAGGCTGATGCTTGTGGACGTGGGTGCCCAGTGGCCAGGGAGGATGTAGTTGTATGGGTGCAATGATCTGGGAGGTGTAATGCTGGTGTGCACTGGTCTAAGGCACAGAGCCCTTTGTGCACATGTGTAGAGCTGTGGCAGCAGATCGCATTATGCCTTAGTGGATTGGTGGCAGATGTGACCTGGCTGCACAGGTCAGCACTTTCTCAGAGCTGGGAAGCGTGGCTGAGGGCTGTGCACATGTGCGGTTCTAGGACTGCTGTAAAGTGTGGTTCCCAGAGCTGAATGTTGCGATTGGGGCTCATGCACATGTGTGGGCCCCAAAAATGCTGTAAACTGATGTGCAGAGCTCAGGGGGTACAGGTTGAGGCTGTGTGACACTGTGGGCAGGGACGGGTGTAGCCTAGGTATGGAGGTTACTGCCTGCAACCTTTATGCACTGGCAACAGCCTACAGGGAATAGGGAGGGGGAGGTAGTGCTTGGAGGGGTGCAGGGGAGGTGGGTTGGACTGCACTTGGGGTGGTAGTGGGGGGCAGGTAAGTGCACTGGGGGCTAATGGGGTGGGCATGCCTGGAGCCAGGGAATGGGAGCAGGTGACAGGGTTCGGGTGCATGGGGTGTGGGGTGAGTTGTCGGTCATGGGGCTGCACTGGTGAGGGTAGCACACCCAAAGAACACGGCCTGGCTTACTTCCTAGTCCCCAGCTCCTGTCCATGCACTCCTGTGGGTTCTGCACCTCCATGCCAGGCTCCAGCTTTCTGCCTGTCAGTTTCTTTGTCTCTGTAACCAGGACTGCCCCATGTGGTGCAGAAGGCTCTCCCAGGTCAGCCAGACTCTGGAATCACCACCTCAGTCACCCTCCTGTCCCTTTTCTAACTTTTCTGTGGAGCAGGGTTGGTCTTGAGCTACTCTGTTTGGCCATCTCCCCAGAAGTCCTCTCCTGATTTTTTAATAAGAGCTTTATTGAGATATAATTCATTTAAGCATACAATTGAAATGCAGTTATGCCCTATTTCTATCCACTCCCCCAGTCCTAGGAAGGCGCCAATCGACTTTTTGTCTCTATAGATTTGTCTTTTGTGGATGTTTCCCGTAAGTGGAACCATACAATATGTGGCCCTTTGTCATTGGCTACCTTCACTTGGCATAATGTTTTCAGAGTCCCTTCATGTCGTAGCATATGTCAGTACCTCATTCCTTTTTATGGCTGACTAATGTCCTATTATATGGATATTCCACTTTTTGTTATCCATTAGTCAATTGGTAGATACTTGGATTGTTTCCACTTTTTGGCTATTATGAATAATACTCCTATGATATTGGTGTATAAATATTTACATGAATATATGTTTCAGTTCTCCTAGGTATATAACTAGAAGTAGAATTGCTGGTTCATATGGTAACTCTTTGTTTAACTTTTTAAGAAACTGCAAAATTGGTTTCCAAAGTGGCCATTCCCCTGGCTCTGATACTTATCATTTTCAGACATTCTTTATACTGGGCTATGCATTGTTATTCCTAAACAATGGATAGACATGCTTTGTTTGCTTTTAAACTAATATAAATGGTTTCATTTTACATTATACATATCCTGCATCTGACTTATTTGGTCAGCACTGTATTTGTAAGATTCATCCATGCTGACGCATACAACACTAATTCACTCACTTTCATTGTTGTATAGTATTCAGGTGCATGAATATACTTCAGCTTGTTCATCTGTTTCCCTGTTAATGGACTATATTGGTCAGAGTAAATAACAGCTGCTTTGATATAAATCCCTAAAACCCACAATAAAATTTCATTTCTTACATATGTAAATCTCAGGGCTGATGCTTTTGTCTGGGCAACTCTCCCGGGAAACTGCTCAGTGCTAACATCCCAGTTTTCCAACCTTGTGTCGCTGCCGTTTTCCAGGACTTCCGTGGAGACCTCTGTTGGATCTTCTATACATTGCCGGCTGCTGAGCCAGAACACAGGACTGTGTGGGATATCGTGCGGCCAGAAGGGGACACCATGGGATATTTCTCAGCTAAAACTGGGAAATTGTGTTGTATTGTCCCAAACCTAGCCACATGGCTCTAAATTAACTGCAAGGAAGACTGAGAAATACAATCTTGCTCCATATTCAGGGAAAGCACTGGGGAATACTTAATATCCAGGCATTCACTGCCACACGGGCTTTTAAATGTATCCCAACTTTTTACAACTACGAACAATGCCACTATAACATTCCTTTTTTTCTCTCTCTGGCTTTCTTTTTTTTTTTTTTTTTGCATATGTCTTAATTTTGTAATAATTTCAAACTTTAGGACAGTTTTAAAAATAATACAAAACCCATAGGGAGAACTCCAACATGCTCCCTCCCCAGTTACCAGTGTCCACCATTTTAACATTTTGCTGTATTTGCTGTTTTTCTTTTCCCTTCCCTCTCTCCCTCTCCCTGTCCCTCTCCCTCCCCTCCCTCTCTCTGTTCCTATCTATCTGTCCATCTTTCTAATCTAATCTACATCTATCTATCTATTTTCTAAGTAGTTGGGAGTAGAGTGTATACATGTTGATCCGTGAACACATAATACTTCCATGTACGTTTCCTAAGAATAAAGGTATTCACTTTTGTAACCACCTTAAGTACAGTTATACGTTTAAAGCCTTCAGCTTTGATATAGAGTTTACAGTCTATTTTCCAATTTTTTTCATATCCACCGTGAGCATTCTCTAATGTTCTTGTTCATGTGAATGACAGTTTCCCTAGGGTGTGTATGTGTGAGTCGGGTTGGGTCATGGGTGTGTGTGTGCATGCTGCCTTTTGCATGCTGCATTCAAGTTGTTCTCCAAGGTGGTTGCACTCACTTAAATTCCATGTAGCAATGTATAAAAATCATCTCATCGCTACATTCGTGCCATCGTGGAGGATTGCCAACCTTTTAAATCGGGGGCAATGATTCTTAAGAGAGGGGTGATGTATATAGTGTTTGAAGTGGAGGAACCTAAAATTGTAATAATCTAGAATAGTATGCATGGTAAAAAGATTAATGCCTCTCCCGAAGATTTCTGCATGTTAATCCCCAGAACCTGTGCATACATGGACTCCTGTGGCAAAAGGGGCTTTGTGGGCATGATTACGGTAAGGATCTTGAGTGGGGAGGCTATCCTGGGTTTTCCCAGTGGGCCCAGTAGTATCACAAGGATCTCTGTAGGAGGGAGGCATGAGGGTCAAAGTCAGAGTGGAGATGTGATGCTGGGTTGGAATGTTCTGCCTTGAAGGTGGAGGAAGGGGTCATGAGCTGAGGAATGCCAGTGGCCTCGAGGAACTGGAAAAGGCATGGAAACAGATTCTCTCCTTTAGCCTTCAGAAGGAATGCAGGCCTGCTAACACCTTGATTTCGGCCTGTAAACCCAGTTTTGGACTCTGCAATTGTAGGATAACAAATTTGTCTTGTTTTAAGCCATTATGTTTGTGGTAGTTTGTTATAGCTACAATATAGTATCAATAATAGTAGCTGAAATCTATCAAGAACATACCATAGGCCAGGCGCTCTTCTCTGCACTTGTATAGGATTAGCTCATTTAATTGACACCATACCTGTTGGTGTGACCATTTCAGAGTTGAGGAAGCTGACTAAGAACTGGAGAATATTCAGTGAATAGAGGGGGCAGCTTTCAGGAGAGAGAGACTCACTTTAAATCAAAAGGGCTGTGCAATGCAATGAACTCTAAAATACACTGAGGAAAGTGCTAACCCAGGAATGGGGTTCATGGGTATTGAGAGATGGGAGCTGTATATTCTGCCTCAGATTTTTGGGAGGACTTCTTAAAGGAATGCCTTTTGGCCTAGGCCTTGAAAGATTTAAGATGCCCCTGCCTAGTGGAAAAGAGAGGAAAGGGAAGTCCAGGAGGTAAAAAATTGAGCAAGAACTGAGATATGGAAAGGTATTTTTACCACATTTTCTGATGATATCATAATGAACAATCATGTCTAAAGTTTTTTTTTTTTTTTTTAACATGTGCAGGCACCGGGAATTGAATCCGGATCCTCTGACATGGCAAGCAAGCATTCTTGCCTGCTGAGCCACCGTGGCCCACCCACGTCTAAAGTTTTTAATAGCTCTTTCTGTTTAAAAGCAAGCTTCAGTCATTTAAACCTCATCATAACTTTGTGGCATAGGTTTTGGAGTTTGAAAAAAATAAGTAAATAACAATATTGCCAAGTAAGTGAAACTAAGTGACCTGCCCTAGGTCCCAGAGCTCATAACTTTTTTGGGGGGTGGGGGGGTTCATCGTCCAGAAATCAAACCTGGGTCTCCCGCATGGAGGGCGGGCATTCTAATCACTGAACTACCCATGTACCCCCAGAGCTCATAACTTTTGGTAGTAAGACCCCGAGCCCAGCAGTTTCTTATTGTCACCTCCCACTTGCCTAGAGACATTTCAGAGGAGAAATATCTATGTTTGTTACTTGCATCCACACATCCAGTTTTGGCGGAAGTTGGGTAGAAAAAGGTCTCTAGCCCTGCTGTGTGCCATGGGCTGCTTCCCTTAGTGAGTGGCCTTGTGGACACATCTGAGTTCCACCAGGCAGCTTCCAGCCCACACCTTGGCCACCTCCCTTGCTAGTGCCCTGCCGGTCACATAACCAGCTTCAGAATGAAGTTTGAAGCAATTTTAAAATGGTCTCTCCTTCTTGACTAACTGCCTCATTTTTGCTACATTTCCTTTGCAATACTTATATAGCAGAGATGTGAAATTTTTGCTTCTCATCTAGTCTTTGCACCCTAGCCATCAAACCTGGAGTAACTTTTATAGTGTTTTCTTTGGTGGTCCCACTACTGTAAGTGCTTGAATTAAAAGGGTTTTGAATTATAACTATGTCTGATTTTAATTAATTAATTAATTGTAGCTGTTTGGTGGGAGTCACATTTCATTCTTTTTCCTTGTGAGCATTCCATTACTGGACCACCATTTGTTGAATTTTTGTTTGTTTGTTTTGGGAAGTGCATGGGCCAGAAATCAAACCTGGGTCTCTTGCATGGCAGGTGAGAATTCTACCACTGAACTACTCTTGCACCTCCTAATTTTATTATATACAAAGAGTTGTGCAATCAATGCAATTATCCAATTTTGGAATATATTTTTATAACCCCCAAAAGAAACTTTACCCATCGCAGAACTTCGCTGTTCTCCCCTCCACCCTCCCCACTCAGACCCTGGCAACTACTAATCTACTTTCTGTCTCTATGGATTTGCCAATCCTGTGTTTTTCATATAAATGGACTCATATAATATGTGGCCTTTTGTGTCTGGCTTCTTTCACTTAGCATCTATTTTCATGCATGTTGCAGCATGTACCAATCAGTCATTCCTTTTTTATGACAATAACATTCCATTGTCTGGTTATACTATGTTTAATTTATCCACTCATCAGTTGATGGACATTTAGATTATTTCTACTTTTTGGCTATTATGGAATAATGCTGCTATGAACGTTTGTCTATAAGTTTTTTTGTGAATATATGTTTTCATTTCTCTTGGGTAAATACCTAGGAATTGCTGGGTCGTATTCTGACTCTGTTTAACTTTTGAGGAGCTGCCCAATTGTTTTCCAAAGTGACTGAATCATTTTTCATTCCCTCGTGTGGGAGGGTCCCATATAGCAGGGTTCCCATTTTTCCACATCCTCTCCAACACATGTTCTTTTCCGTCTTTTAGATTGTAGCCATCCTAGCGGGTGTGAAGTTGCATCTCGTTGTAGTTTTGACTTGCATGTCCCTAATGACTAATAACACAGAGCTTCCTTTCATTTGTGTATTAGCCATTTGTATATCTCTGGAGAAATGTCTACTTAGATCCTCTGCCAATTTTTTTTTAACTAGGTTATTTGTCTTTTATTGTTAACTTGTAAGAGGTCTTTGTAGATTCTGGATACCTTTATCAGATATATGATTTGCAATTATTTTCTCCCTTTCTATGGGCTATGTTCTCACTTTCTTAATAGTGTTTTTTGAAACTCAAAAGTTTTAATTTTGATGAAATCCAATTTATCTCTTTTTTACTTTGGTTGCTTGTGCATACTTACAAAACCATTGCCTCATCCAAGATCATGGAGACTTATACTAATATTTTTTTCTACAAGTTTTATAGTTTTAGCTCTTATCTTCAGATTTTAAATTTATTTTTAGTTGAATTTTCTATATGGTGCGAGGTAAGGCAGGTTAAATTCTTTCTTTGTGTGTGGATATCCAGTTGTCCCAGCGCTATTTGTTGAAAAGAGTATTCCTTCCCCCATTGAATGGTCTTGGCATCCTTATAGTAAAACAATTGACCATAGATGTATGGAGTTATTTCTGGACTTTCAGTTCTGTGGCATTGACTTGTATGTCCGTCCTCTGTTCCTGATTTTAAGAACTACTGGATGTGTTTGCTAAACTTATCTATATAGGATGAACCCTGGAGATCCAATAGCTCTGAGACAGTGCATGGGAATCTGTGTTTCATATAAGGATACCCAGGTGACACTGACGTCAAGATTGAGAAATCATGACAATGCTTCTCAAACTTCAGTGAGCCTCCAAATCATGAGAGGTCTTGTTAAAATGCAGGTGCTTGACGTGTACTCTTAAACAGGGTTAGAGCGGGGGGATTTTGTATGAGGTATGTTATCACAGTTTAAAAAACCTGCAGATTTTAATTATGCAGATCTGGGGTGAAGCCTGAGATTCTGCATTTTCAACAGTTTCCAGTGATGATGATGAGGAGGAGGATAATGAGGATGAAGATGAGGATGATGAGGGTGATAGCCAGAGACCATACTGTGAGTGGCAAGGCGCTAGGAGACTTTGCACAAAAGTTGCGAGCCCATTCCTTCCACATAGTTTTCTGGAGGGATTATAAGACTTAATTGGCTTTTCCCCTTATGTTAGTCTTTGCCTTTCACACTACTGAGATAATAATGTGTGGTGATATATAATGAGCTAATGCATGACACTTTACATGTCAGATTTGGGGGATGGTTTCTTGAAAAGCCTTCAGGATTTATTTCTGGGTTTATAGCAAAAAGACTTTGGAATTAGAAATGCTTAGTTATGAAAGGGATTCACTGGTTTCTGAACAATTTACAGATTATAGTGTCTCCATTTATTTTAATTCTACTTTTTCCCCAAAGATCGCTATTGGAAAGTTTTTTCTTCCTCTTATATTTGATACTTTAATGTAGATATATAATTGCATCATGTTTTCTGATTAACTGTGCCTGAAATTTGGTTTAGATTAAATCACAGGTGCTAGATGACATCAGATTTTCCAACATCCGCTTGCTCATTCTTTATTTCACAGATCTGTTTAGAAGGCTGATATATTGTTCTTATAATTTTCCCATTTCTTTTTCTGTTTTGTTTTTTACTGCTTGCCTTTAGTAAGTCTTTCTGATTGTTTTCACGTAGAATATCTCCATTTTTACGTAAGGTACATTTGCCCCCATTCTCTCTGAGGAAAACTGGTGTTTCTCGGGTACTTCACTAAAGGATTACACTTCCCAATCCTCACATTTGCACTTCAGTGGGCTCTTACATATCATTTCATGCTACTGGGACTGGTGATGTATGTAGTGATTGATTTCCTGTTAAAGGTTTTTTTTTTTATCTCAGGCAACTGCAGCCATTAATTCTGAATGTCAATTTCTAGTAAACCTGTATTTTTAAAATGAGCTCTTCTTTTGCAGTTCTTGCTTTCTTTCATAGCAGTGGCAATGTTCTCAGTTAGAAACACTCGTGTGTGTGTGTTTCTTTGTCGTTATTGTCCTTAATTGTTTTCTGAATATTTCAGGATATTATGGTTCCCTTCAAATAATAGTGTCTAAGGGTTAGTGGCTATTTTCCGATCTTATATCTTTTTGGCTCTATATGAAGCCACTAATTTAATTTAAAATTAAATTTTCCTTTAATTTTATGAGATAGTATTTTGAATATGATAGTATTGCATGCATATTTTTAAATTTCAAGTGGTACAAAAGGGAAAAAAATGAAAATTATAACTCCCTTTTCTAGCCACATTCCTTTTGTTGGTTACTAGTTATCTTTAAACAATAATTTTGACACCTCTATTTCTTGACTGATACAGAATCTCAACTCCCACTCTGAAAATATGGGGAATTTAGAATAATTACATTATCTCCTAACCCACCCCTCTCCAATTTGCAAATGCTCTAACTCTCAAGGACATGTATTTCCTTTTTATAATTTAAAAATTTCTGCTAGGCTAGGGAGTACAAGGGTGGTTGAGTGATGGAATTCTTGCCTGCCATGCAGGAGACCTGGGTTCGATTCATGGACCATGCACTTCCTGCCCCCCTCCAAAAACAATTCAATAAATGGTACTGCAGTGATGGGATAGTCACATGGAAAAAGAAGGAAATGCAACCCCCACCCTACAGCATTATATATATGAAGTCCTTTTTCTTTTTCAAAAGTTTACATTTTAAAAAAATTATTTTTTTCAATAGGAAACACATTTATATGGTTCAAACATCAAAACCTATAAAAATATATGCAGCTCAGTCTCCCACTTTTAATGCATCTGATGTATGCATATACTAGCTCCTTCTCCCATATTTACAATGATGGCTGCATCAGACTTTGATTATAGGTCACTTCAGAGCCCTTTGATCTCACTTATCTCTTCTTCCCGTCACTGCAGTGGCCACCAGCTCAGTAGGGCCTCCAGCCAGCTTCTTACAAGCACAGCCTGACTGTCCCTCATGTTGTGCCTGGGCCACATGCCTCTTGCCCTGGATTGTCCTTGTTTGTATCCAAAGCAGGGGATGCCATGGGATCCCACTTATTACACACACATGCACAACCCAGAAATATGGGGCAACTAATGCCCCATAGGGCAAAAATTTGATGAGTGGGTAACAAGAGCTAGTTGAATGATCCTTGTCCCCTTTACCCCCAGATTGACTGTCCTAAAGAACACTTGCATGGCTTCTAAGAGGATTGCCACACGATGTCACGTGAAATTAGTCACCCTTGGTGGCACCTAGTACCACAAAGCAAATTTGTGTTGGTTTTTGTTTCCCTGCCTTAGTTCTCATGCCCTTCACTCTTACCCACTGAGATTGCTCTCCATAATAAAGTGGCAGCTTCTCTGTCATAGTGGCCTTCAGTTTAATCTACTTTTATACATGGAATTAATGAATCTTTATTTATCTCAAGCTATTCAGACCAGATAGAGATATCGTAATTCATTTTGGACTTCTCTGCAATTAGTCGGAATTTTTAAGATTTTATTATACTCAAAGGTTTGATTATAAATCTTGCCAATATCACATTTAATAAAAAATGAATTTGAAATCATGGTGGAGATGGGGAGAGGAAGAAAGCTTTTAGTTTTTCAAGCTGGCGGAAATAATTTACCTAGTAATATTATCCATACTCATAAAAATCTATCTCCTGTTCTTATGGAACTGAATTTCACAGATTTTAGTCATTAAGGACCTAAGAAGCTTTGTCTGAAAATTTGCAACTTTAAGAACAGAAGAGAAGAATCTTCATTCAGAACACAGCAGGGTATTTTTGTGAGATACATAGGGTATACAACACACAACATTTATCTTCAGCAAATCACAAACTTTTAAAGTTGGCACCAGCACATACGCTTGACAGAGATTGAAAATTTGACAAAGCTGTCATTGAAAGAAAAGGAGGAATTCATTGTATGTCCTATGTATAAGTTCCCCCACCCCCACCATGGGCAAGTCATTATTTCTAGCCAGTATCTCCTTTTCTCCTTTGAAATTGCAGTAAAGGGAAGAATAAATTATTCTCAGCTACGACCTGAAAACCCTTCTTGAAAGTGGTAACATAGAAGGTTTACATTATTTGCTTTCCCATAGGGACAATAGTAATATAGAAATAAGAAATCTCTCTTTGTGGTCTTTCTTCTTTACTGGCTCCATAGATTTCTGTAAAAATAAAGGTTTGTAAGAGTAAAATAATAATCAGATCTCCTCTTTGTACCTAACCGGACCACTTCTTAGGCAATATTTCAAACTCTCTCCTATGGTCTTTGAATTTTCACAATGTGCCCTTATATTCATTTCTTTCTCTATTTAGCTTCTACAATGCATTTCACCTCTCCAAATGGTCTGTGTCCTTCTGAAGTTGGGTGTATAATGTAGAATCTTTAATCCTTTGGTGGAGGAAGGTTTATAAATGAGTGGGGCCAGTTAGTTGTGTTTGTGATGTTGGTTTGATCTTAGAGAAAGAGCAGATTGGCAGAGAGGTTGATTGTCCATAACTTAGACTTAGTTCTTAGTAGATGGTGGAGATAGGTTGTTAGGGCATAATCAGTCAGTCATTTCGTCAGCCACAGAGATGTCAGAAGTAAATCTGTGGAAAGAACCACAATGGACTGCATCATTACAAATTCAAATGCTGGGTCCAGAATTACAAATTCATTTCTACTTCCTGGTTAAATTTATCATTCTGTCAAAGTTAGTCCTACTGCAAGAATATTTGGACGTATTAAGTCCCTGGAATGTATCAATGGCAGAGAGAGTTCAAACAGAGTCAAGAGGCTACTCTGGAGGTTGCTCTTACACAAGTTTCAGGTAGACCTTGCCACCTATCATAACCTGCCAACCCTTAACCAGGACCATTCCAGCCAATCCTAAAGAATGCCTAGGGCAATATATAAGATACCACAGGGGCTCTGTGCACTAGAGTAACTTTCCAGAATCCTACAACCTCCAGATGGGTCCCTGGTCCAGATAAGTCCTGAAACAGTCCAGCCTCTCTAGAACATCATATAGTTCCATCTCCCTACCCCATATTAGTGACAGGCCCTTTCTATATCAAAAATTTAAAATTACCATAGCCCAAACATCCCTAAAGAGAGGTATGGAAAGATCAAAGGTAATAGTGGAATTATACATAGAAGATAAGACTTAACAAATGAATATGAATGCTGAATCATTAAGTTGATATCTCTTTTAGTCTCCAGTATTTTAAAGCAGCTAGAAGTAAAAACTTAAAATTGGGAAATTGTAACCCATGTCAAAGTCTGAAATATGTTCTACAACTAATTGTGGTGCTATGCTTTGAAATTTATAGTTTTTTGTATATAAATTATTTTTTATAAAAAAAAAGAAGCTAAAAAAGTCAATTGTGATGGTAAAAAAGTATTTAAGCCCTCTAGCCTCCTATATTCTGGAGCAGCTAGAAGGAAAAATGTGAGAGGATCATGGTAGCCCATGACAAACCCCGGGATCTGTCCTGTAACCGCTTGTTGAAGAGTGCTTTGAAAACTATTGCTTTTTTATTTCTTTGCTTTGTTTATATGTTATACTATACAATAAAAAAAAAAGTCCCTGATACATTCTTCTTCCCATACCATAAGTAAAAAAAAAAGTCCCTGATGCATTCTTCTTCCCATACCATAGGCATGAAATTCAAATAGATGTTAAGCTCTACAATAAATAGTTATGAATTTAAAAATAAGAGTGTGATAACAGTCTGATAATAACTCAAAAGTTTAAAATTATGAAATTGAACTTTCACTATAGTCTCAGCTCTAAATGGGAGACTCAAATCGTTTGGTTGGAAAAACAAGCCACGTTGGAAACTTAAATAAGAGAAACAGAGTAAGTGAGTTTTTATTTCCATGACAATGGAGCTCGGAACTCACAAAGCATCATGGATCTCAAAATTAGAGAAGAAAGTAAAATTACTTGTCTTAGCCCTTAGCTAGTGTGGTAGTTAGATGCAGTTGTCAACTTGGCCAGGGAAAGGTGCCTAGATCTATTGCTGTGGACATGTGCCAATGGTACATGAACCTCATCTGTTGCTGACTACATCTGCAGTCGGCTAGGAGGCGTGTCTGCTGCAATGAATGATGTTTGACTTAATTGGCTGGTGCTTAAATGAGAGAGTGCAATGTAGCACAGCCCAAGTAGCTCAGCATACCTCATCTCAGCACTCACAGCTCAGCCCAGGCCTTTGGAGAAGTAGAAAGAAATCACCCTGGGGAAAGTTGTTGGAACCCAGAGGCCTGGAGAGAAGGCCAGCAGAGATCACCCTGTGCCTTCCCACGTAAGAAAGAACCTCAGTTGAAAGTTCACTGCCTTTCCTCTGAAGAACTAATGAAATAAATCCCCTTATATTAAAAGCCAATCCATCTCTGGTGTGTTGCATACTGGCAGCTAGCAAACTAGAACAGCTAGTGTCATTTTCCTCAGCCTGAAAGTAAAGAGGATTGGAGAAGACAGTTGTACTTTGTTTGGAAGTATTTTTATAGTGTGTAACAAAAGTGGTTTCCTTATAAAGTCTATCTGCTTTAATTTCCTGGGCTGCTCAAGCGAGTACCATGAAATAAGTTGGGTTAATCAATGGGAATTCAATGGCTCGTGGTTTTGAGATTAGGGAAAAAGACCAAATCAAAGTATCAAGTCGATGATGTTGATGTTCTCTCCCCAAAGACTGTGGCTGGGGCTGGCTGCAGATGGTGGTCCTTGGTCCTTAGCTTCTATCATGACAATGGCATCTCCTGCTTTCTCCCTTCTTTCCTGGTTCTGTTAATGTTCAGTTTCTGGCTGCTCCCTCTGTGGCTTTCTCTGACTCTGTCTGAACTTCATCCCACTTATAAATAAAGGATACCAGTCGTAAAATTAAATCTTGATTAGGCTGGGCCACGCATTAACTATGGTAACCTCATCAAAAGGTCCTACGTACAATGGGTTCACACTTACAGGGATGGGTTAAGTTTAAGAACATATTTTTCTGGGGTACATCACTCCAAAGCACTACTTTATCCTTGAATCTTTTTTTTCTCTCTCTCTCTTTTAGTTACCAGGAGGAATTTTACACTCTCTTTCACTTGTCAATAATTCAGATATTTCTTTATGGGTATCATGCTAGTCTCTTTGCTCTACATTGTTCTCTCCACAGAAGTCTCCATTTAGGCTAAATATTCCTAAATATTTAACTATGCCTCAGGTTCAGTGGCTACATGAAAGCACTTTATCATTATGATGGAGTTCCAGATAACAAATATGTCTCTTAAAATGTGGTATTGAACTGAATACAAGACCCTAGAAACCTATCTGGGAGAGAAATAAACAGGAATATCACTGCTGTTGAACTGAACACACATTCCCATTAATGGAACTATATCACACTGTGGGCTTGTTGCATATTCCAGCCAAAACTCCTCTGTCCCTTTTCTCAGATATTATTGTGAAGCACCCCTTCCTGTTCTTGGTCATTTCATTTTAGGGACGTAAGTGCACTAAAAAGTAACCAAAAGAACAGCACAACAAAATGGGAACCGATGGTTACTATTTTCACCTACCAGTGAAAAAAACAATTCTGCAAGGTTTCAGTGCAGTGAACAATCTTTAACTCTATTGACAGGCATGGACATTTTTGGAGGGTCATTATGCAATATGTATCACAATTTAAAATATGTACGCCTTTTATTTAGAAATGATAGTTTTAAAGTTGTGGTTTTCTAAAAGTGTTCTTAAATATCTATAAAGGATGTCTTTATTGCATATCTAATTGTTATTCCATGGATCATCAGTATAACCACTCTCTTGCAAGCACACCTTATTTTGCCCCTCTCTCCCTTCTTTGTTTACATGGCTACAAAGCTATCCCTAGATTAGTGATTCTCAATCTTCAGAGTATATTAGAAGCACCTGGAGGGTGTGTTAAAACAGATTGCTGGGTTCCACCCCTGAAGATATAAGTATGTCGCTGGTGGGGCTCAAGAATTCATATGTCTAATAAAGTTCTCAGGTGATGCTAATGCCAGCTGGTCCGGGGACCACACTTATGCTACTGACGTAGTTTTCCTTGTGGTCTCTGTTAAACCTCTCAGTCTAACAAAGTTCTTAGTAGTTCTTTGTGTGACTTTTGACCTAGTTGAACACTCCACTGTCACCTTTACCACAGCACCTCCCCTAAATGGTCTCTACAGGCTATGGTGCTTCTCTGCTGTCAACCCACTTTCCCCATGTTGTCTCATTC
>PVIY010044599.1:0-12241 GCA_004026745.1 Myrmecophaga tridactyla | reverse complement strand
AGTTCACTAATGCTACGGTCTGCCTCTTAAAATCTACCATTGTAGGTTTCCATTGTTTTCTTCATCTCTTCTACTGTGCCTTTCATTCCCATAAGTTCTGTGATTTGTTTTTTCAGACTTTCCATTTCTTCTTTGTGTTCATTCCTTGCCTTCTTTATATTCTCCCTGAATTCATTGATTCAGTTTTTGATGAGGTTTTCCATATCTGTTCGTATATTCTGAGTTAATTGTTTCAGCTCCTGTATCTCATTTGAATTGTTGATTTGTTCCTTTGACTGGGCCATATCTTCAATTTTCCTAGTGTGATTCGTTATATTTTGCTGGCGTCTAGGCATTTAATTACCTTAATTAGTTTATTCTGGAGATTGCTTTCACTTCTTTTACCTAGGGTTTTCTTGCTGGATGAATTTGTTGTCTATCTGTACTTTGACATTCAGTTCAGCTTTTTCTGGACCTCTAGCTTAGGTTTTGCTTAACAGAGGGGAAATTTTTCAGTTCTTGTTTTCTTGTTTCTTGCCCTGCTTGTATGGTGTCTTTCCCCCCCAACCTTAGGAGGGTCTTCGTAGGTATTATAGATCCCATCCGGATTTTCCCAGACCAAACTGGCCTCTTATCAGGAGGAAAGAGTCACCTGCTTCAGTTTTCCCTGAGGGTGAGACCCAATAGGTTGAAAGACTTTCCTGTGAAGTCTCTGGACTCTGTTTTTCTTATCCTGCCCAGTATGTGGTGCTTATCTGCCTGCAGGTCCCACCAGCATAAGATGATGTGGTACCTTTAACTTTGGCAGACTCTCCCTGCTGGGGCTGTGGTGGAGACAGAGGAGAGGTTGTAGGCTGATTTTAATGGCTTCAAATTACCAAGCCTTGGAGTGTGAATTCCTTAAGGGAGGGATTCCACCTGAGTTGGGCTTCACCCCTCCCCTGGGGAAGACACAGGCTCCAGACAAGCCCTCAAACAAGCTTATTTCTGCCTATGCATGGGGCAGTTGCAGCCTGAGAAGTCCTGTCACTGTATCCAAAGTCAGTCAAGCCTTTGTAGAAACACAGCCACAAAAACCTGTTTCCTTTTTTTATCCTTTTTTCCATCAGCCCTGCCCCCTTGGCACTGGGGCAAAAATGAGTGACCTCTGCTTTGAACAGGTTCACCTGAGCTGGGGGCCTATTTTTAGTAGTGAGAATTTGTTAATTAATTCCACAATTGGCACTTGGTTGGACTCAGCCCCTGCTGCTGGTAAAGTCTCTTTCCTTTCCCCTCTGGGAAGCAGCCTGGCAGGGAGGGGTGCCAGCCACTGCAGTTTGGGGAACTCATGGTTCTGGAGGGGCTCACAGCCAGTCCAGCTAGTCTAGATTGGGGTACGCTGTGTGTCTGGTCACTGACGTGGCCCTAGGAGCTGTTCTGTACTGTTTCTGGTTATTTAGTGGTTGTTTTGGAGGACAAACTAAGTCGTGCACATTGCTAAGCTGCCATCTTGGTTTCTAGTCCTAGATACACACTTTTTGTGCTAAGGTATTTGTATTAGGGCTTTCCAAAGAAATAGAATGAACAGGATATGTGTGTTTGTGTGTGTGTGTATAAACATATCTGGCTTACGTGATAGTAAGTTTGGCAAGGCCAAATTGCATAGTGCATTCCTCAAGCATAATTCTGACAAGTGTTATGCTAAGTTCTTAGTCCATATTCTCCAGGGGAAACAGGGTGATTGGAAATGTTGAGAAGAACCAACACAGAAATTGAGTTTAAATTGCATTTCTGACCTCTAAATTCCTCAATTCTGATTTTTAAGACCTCAAAGTGATTGGATAGGATACTCCCCACATTGCTGAAGATAATCTCCTTTGCTGATCACTGATATACCTACCTTGAAATACCCTCACATTAACACAAAAGCCAGTGCTTGACTATATACGTGAACACCAAAACCTAGCAATTTGATGCATTAAATTAAGCATCCCATATTATATTTCATTTTGTGTCTTATTTTGATAATTTATCAGCTAATATTTCACATTATGCAGAAACATCAGGCATTGAGAAACTATGTCTGATTGAATTGTCTGTTTAGCTAACCATTAAGGCAGATGATCCTTTAATGAAATAATTTCTGAACACGCACACATATTATACACAATATTGCCTAATTTATTCTTTTTTAGGTTCTTAGGGGTCTTAAGATGACTTTGGTCAGCAATAATATACTAAGCATAAAGACAGTTAACATTGGGTTTTCTTGTGCATGTTGAAGAGTAATTTCATGTGTTTTTCATGTTCTGAAAAGCAAGTAGAGAAATAATTTAGATTCTTCTATTAAGTGTATTAAATACATATTGTTACAGAACTTATAAAGTTCTACCAGGCAAAGGTCATGGATTCTTTTGCCTAATGCATTCAATATCCAATTTCTGAGACACTGGTGTTTCAAAGAGAATGAGCTTATTATTAGATGTGCATTAGGAGAGCAGATGGCCTAATGGCCCAAAATCTGTTTCCCTAAGATTAGTGGGTACAAGGTTTTTAAGGATTTTAACAAGGGAAAAGGAGGCCATTTTTTATATGAAATTCAAAGCTGAGAAGAAGCCAGTGTTATCAATATCATTTCAATAGGAGAACATCAACTAGAAAGGAGGGGAGACAAGTTATTCTTTCAATACTAAATGTGTAAGCCAAAAGAAGAGAAGACAAGTTATCTTTCAGTAGCAGAGTCTAGTTAATATAATTTACAAATATCGGGGACTGAAACTAATTAATGGCTCACTTCAAATTTTTCATTTGTGTTAGGGCTTTGCCTAAAAGTGAATGACCAGATAAAGGGAAAAATGGCAATTATAGTTACAAAGGCACAAGGTATGTTCTTGTAAAATCATTTTAAACATCAGGGCAGCTGAATTACAGTTTAGAGATTTCAGGTAGTTCCCTCTGTCTACTCCATTATACCAAAAAGCAAAAAAATAATATCCATACAATGATTCAGCAATCAAAATCATCTTTAAATCCTAATATCTTGGCTAGACAATTACAGCATATAAAGCACTTCAGGGCTACCAAAAGACAGTACAATGACAAGAAGATTGAACTGTTACCTAGAATGACAGAAGCTTAATGCAAATATGCAAAATATCCTAAAGAAAGTAAAATTATTCATAATGCCACTGTCATACTGTCTTTGGTCCTTCCAGCCTCAGAATATTCAGAAGGCTTTAGTTGTAAATGCAAAGAGTTACTCAGTGTTGAAAGATAAACCTAACCTTGAACTAAACACCTAAATTATCTTCCTTTTTTTATACTTTACAAAAATGGGACTGTGATCAATGACATTCAAAGTGAAAAGTTTGAATTAACCCCCCACTCATTTCTAAACAACAGCCACCTGAGAAGTGCTAGATTCCTTTCATATCTCCAACACAGCATTCTGCAAGTATGGCTGAGGTAGGTGGGAAAGTAAACAATTGGAGTGACTTTCTCAAAAGATATCTCTGTGTGAAGCAGGAATATGGATTTAAGGAGTTTAAACCATCAGGTATGTTTGTAATGGAAATTAATATGCAGATATCTCCTTTACTGGTTTCCTATACATGTGAAACTCTTAAGAACATCATTTTCTCCCAAAAACCTATTACCCTTATCTCTGCCAAAGAAAGCATAAATGAAGTATTTCTCCTTACTAGACCACAGCTCCATTTTTTTTGATGCAGCACACATAGTTTTCCTTATATTATCTACAACTTTTCCATACCAATTTCATTTGATTACCTTATTTGACTAGCCAGGAATCAGTATGATTCTAATTGCTTTTAATCCTCTTCTTTAGAGGCATATTGTTAAGTCTCAGAAAAAGAATTCTAAAGAGCAAAAGGAACTCTTGATGCAGAGCCCCTTCAGCCCCCCTTCTCAGTATCCTTGGCAGGTCCAAGGATCCAGCTATAAACCAGTTGCCAAATTGGCTGATGTTGTATCCTCCAGGTAAATGAATACATCCCAGATAACTAGAAATATGGTCATAATCTGTCTCTGCTGATAATGCCCTCCCCTATCAGTGTCTCACCCTGCCTGATATATGCAAATGCACATCAAAGGAGAACAGTGCATCAATACCACAGAAGTCTATCATACCCTAAATCAACAAGCCCCCATCCTATGAAGGGAAAACACACAACCTAGTAGGCACCCTCCCCTCCCAGTATCACTCTCCCTTTAAAACCACAGCTCCCAAAAGACAGAGGGGGAGGCATTTTTATTCCCTTTCACAGGCTCCCACCTGCCTGCTTTCTCTCTGATTTCCCTCTCTTCAATAAATCTGTTAAGCTTTGACTCACTGCCTTGGGTGGATTCCTTAATGACCCCATACCTAACATAATGGTGCTGAAACCCAGGAAAGGAGACTAAACTGAGGTTTAAGTTTCTGCCCCACTCCCAGGCTACAGGAACAGCCTCTTAGTCACTCTGTGGTTCAAACCAGCACAGTTGCTATGGTTTCCATATGATTGATGGCTTGAGTTCACTGGCTCAAACCATCTAGACATGATTCTGACTCACACCTATGGCACTCAAACAGCTGCAATTAATTTGGCCCTAGGTAAGTGATATCTTTCTGCCCAGATCCCCCCACTTTAGAGTTTTGTTTGGTGTCAAAGTGACACCCCAACCCCCCTCAGTGCAGCCTTTAGGTTTGCATTGGAACAGCCACAGCCTCAGTGCTTACAAAATCTGAGTTTTCAACCAAAACTCTCCAGTGCTCTGGGAGCATCATTTTTCCCATGCAGTTGTCAAAGTAATTCAGAGGATGCCTTGAACAAAACACTGCATGCACTCTCTTGGTCCTTGACAACAAACCGGGGGCACCTGTTTTGTTGCAATGAAGGATCACAGATCTTGGTGGTTTGTCTCACTTACAGTGCCCTACCTTGGTGCCCTTGAGGCACCCTGATCTGCTTTAATGCAGCATCTACTCTGGCAATCATGGACAATGCCCTATCAATCCCTGAATCTACTTCCCTCAGATATTTACTCTGCAATCTCAGTAAACTCCAGTTAAAAAGAAAATAAAACCAGACAAACCTATTTTTTATCTGCATTTCAGTTTAGCCACAATTCCCTTTAGAACAAAAAAAAACATTGGCCATAAAATGGCACTCTCGATTAAAAAATAGTCTAAGAGTCCCTGCTTCCCATCTTAAATGTATTAAGGTCCCAGTTTTCCTCTGTGTTACTCTATTGCTTCACCTCCTTCATAAAAACCTTCTAGGGCAGGCCACAGTGGCTCAGCAGACAGAGTTCTTGCCTGCCATACCAGAGACCCAGGTTCAATTCCTGGTGCCTGCCCATACAAAAAAGGAACAAACAAACAAAAACCTTCTAAACCTTCTACCCCTTAGCAAACTCCCTTAATTCTAAGGAGTCCACTAATCATTTCTAAATTAATGTGATAAATGTTTCATGTCTGTTTGTTAACTAATACATTGAGTGTGTTAAATATTTAATGCCTGTTTGTTTTCTAATGTGTTTAATCTGGTTATTAGTTGGTATATTCTTGCATTTATATTAGAAAATTGTCATTACTGGTTAATAATTATGAAAATTCTTTTAAAAAGTAAACCTTTGGGCTGTATTCAAAATTAAAAAGATTTTAGTTATGAATCTATAAAAGGTTTTATTTCTATAACATAATCTGGTCTCACTATGGTTTAAAATAAAAATACTACTATTATATTTAAGGTTAAAAATATTAAAGTTAAAAGCATTTAATTAAGTACAGGGTTGTGATAATAATAAGCTATTAGCATTACTCTCAACAAAAATCCTCTTGTGATGTCATTTTGGGGAGCTTCTTGAAACTTAACCATATCCAACAGTCACAGCCTATGAGATTTTTTTATTAGGGAGAATGGATCAATGCCCATCAACAGACTTCAAATGCAACATCAAGAAAGGTCAAGAGGCTTCCTGTGTTTTGCCTACAGAACATTTCTTTATAGGGGAAGGTAATCAAAGCTTCATTATCTTAAATGATGCTCTTATATTAAATCCAGGACACTTGATGTCATTTGTTTTAACCAATTACTTTTTTGTCTGGAGGAAGTTGGTTAATTACTTCTTTATCCTTTTTTAATCCTTTGCTTGCCTGAAGACATATTGGATACGGACAGACTTATAAAGAGCTGGAAAATACTAAAAAGCTTTAAGCCATATTATACCTCAGAAACTAGCATGAGACTTTTCATACAAAGCTCACTTAATTTTTCTTTAACAACACAGTTTTCTACGGTGTCATCAATAAGCATTTTACAGAGAAGTCAAACCAGGCTCTACAGTCTGTACATAGTATGCCTTTACAGTAGGAAAAGGATTTCTCAGCAGGAAGATTA
Source organism: Myrmecophaga tridactyla (assembly GCA_004026745.1). Classification (NCBI taxonomy): domain Eukaryota; kingdom Metazoa; phylum Chordata; class Mammalia; order Pilosa; family Myrmecophagidae; genus Myrmecophaga; species Myrmecophaga tridactyla. The sequence continues at coordinate 5,882 of PVIY010044599.1, read as the reverse complement.
AATTGAGATAAATTTGAAAATGAACAATTATGTTAATGCAACATGGAATTTTTAGGTTTTTACATTCAATGTCAAAAAATAATTTCTAAAATAATTTATGTACATTTAACCTTGAAAGCTACATAGTTAGCTTGTATTTCCAAGATGAGAGTGTAGAACACATATTTACATGACCTTCATTAAAATGGGGGAAATGATAGTACTTAGGGCAAGGGCTACTAAAAGAAATAAAATGAAATAATGCATGCAGGTGAAAGTCACCCTAAAGAGTGGGTAAATGTCAAAGGCAATGGTGAAGTTACACAGAGAAGGTTGGATTTAACATGTGAGTATGATTTGTGAATCCTTATATTGATATTTTTTTATTTTAGAGCAACTAGAAGTAAAAACCTAAAATTGTGGCACTGTAATCCATAACAAACTCTGAAATCTGTTCTGCAACTAATTGTTGTGATGTGCTTGAAACTTATTGCTTTTTTGTATATATGGTATATTTCACAAAAAAAAGAAGGAAAAAAGTCATTTGTGATGTTAAATGCTCAGGTATGTGATGATGTTGTGAACCATTGATTGTACACTTTGGTTGACTACATGGTATGTGAATATATAATATATATCAGTAAAAAAATAAAATATGAAAAATAAAAAAGGAAGTAGGGTCCTAGACTGTAAGCTCTTAGAGCAGGCACATTTGGTCTGGACTGGTAATTGTTATTTCTGGATTTTGAGAGGCTATTTTGTATATGTATAACCAGTTATTTAGAGGTAAGAATGAAGCCAATAAGATCAGGACTAGGGTAATTCAGAACACAAGGGTAAGGAAGAAATTGTAGTTTTGTATGTCATCTACTCTTTGAGACTAAGGGAAGAAAGGTTAATTTTGTCCAGAAACTAAATTTTCTGTAGCACATAATCTAATTCAACCTGTCTGGCTAGATCTTTTAAACAATCCAAACACAGGGAGCACAGAGTAAGAATGAGGGTCTTTAATCCTGTATAGCTTAATATAATGCCTGAATAAATCCCAGAGTATATTAAGCAGATAATAAAAAATATTGGCAAGGTCCCTTGAGGGATGAGAGAAAAAATATGGAACTATTAAACTTTAACCCAGAAAAACCCTTGATATTGTGTCAAATATTAGGGACACCTATACTAATAGGCCAAGTCCTTGATCTTGAGGCTTGCTCTTGTGAAGCTTAGGTAGGTAACAGAAAAGCTAAACTTACCTCTAGGTATGCCTCAGAGTCACCTCTGGAGGACCTCTTTTGTTGCTTGGATGTGGTGTCTTTCTCTCTCTAAGCCCAACACTGTGAGTGAAATCATTACCCTACCCTTACATGGGACATGACATCCAGGGGTGAAAGTCTCCCTGGCAGTGTGGGAGATGACCCCCAGGGTTCAGTTTGGCCCTGGAACTGTGGGATCAACAATACCATGTGACCAAAAGAGAGGAAATATGTATAACAATTAACAATTAAGGTAAATATCAGTGGCTGAGAGGGTTCTAATAGAATTGAGGGTATACTCTGGAGGTCACTCTTCTGCAAGCTTCAATTAGACATTACTACCTATCATAGCTTGCCAAACTGGAACCAAAACCATTCCTACCAATCCTAAAAAAAACATAGGGGTTATATAAGATTCTACAAATGTTCAATACACTACAGTAACTTTCCAGAAACCTACTACATCCAGATGGGTCCCTTGACCAGATAAGCCCTGAAATGTAGAGGGGCTAGCCTATCCAGAACATCAAACATTTTCATCTCCCTATCCCAAATTATCAACAGCCCTTTCCAAAATTAAAATGCTAGAATGAGAATAGTCCAAATACCCTTAAATATTGGGAGCAAGATGAAAGGTGATTGTGGAGGTATACAGAGAAGGTAGGGTTTAACAAATATGTATCATTGCTGAATCATTATATTGATATTTCTTTTAGTCTCCAGCATCTTACAGCAGCTAGAATTAAAAACTTAAAATTGTGGAACTTTTCCCCATACTAAACTCTGAAATCTTTTCTATAACTAATTGATACATTTTGTTTTGAAATATATTGCTTCTTTGTATATATGTTATTTTTCACAAAAAAGAAAAAAGTGTTGCTCAGATAAAAAGAGCATTTAGGGTTGGATTTGGATATACCTGGGTATGTATCATGATGTATGGGTCAATGGACAGGTTATTGAAGTTTCCTGGACCTCTTCATTTCTCAACTATAATGTGAGGATAATAAATACTTACCCATAGAGTGATTATTGTTAATAATATTATAAATTATAAAATATGTTTTAAAGAACTAGCATTCAAGCCCCAAACAAATTGGTTTCCTTCCAAAAAAAGAGCACACAAACTGAATAGTAATATGAAATAAAACAATATATTTTATATAAAAAGTAGATGGCAGAGTACAATTATAAAACTGTGTTAGTGATAAAAGGTGTTAATAACAGGTGGTATATGAGAATCCTGTATTTTATGCATGATTGTTCTGTAAATCCACAATGTCTGTAATTTTTAAAAAAATAGATGTCAGGCTTCTTCTAGATTAATAGAGACTAAAAATTCCTTGCAGTGTGTGAAGATACATTCAGCCCTTCTTAAAGAAAATTACAAAATGTAATCACAGGACAATTGAGGAAAATTACATATCATTGGAAAAGTAATGTAGAATTCTGGTTATTTTTCTCTTAGTTGCTACAAGAGTATTGCAGGGAAAAGTTTTCTCCTAGAAGAATCAGGCAAAGGAATTTATGGTGAGGAGTTGATTTTTGAAAAATGCAATCATGCTAATAAAATAAAAATACACATATATAAACAAAGAAAGTACATATGGTATAATACCAATGTTCAATCTAGTTTGAGGGTATGAACATATTCAACATACTCTTGCATTGTCTTGTATTTTTGAAATTTTTCATAAAAAGTTTGGGGAAAATAAATTAATACATCTATGCCACTTTGAAAATATTATGTACCCCAGAAAATTCACCTTTTAATCCTGAGCCAATGAGCCAATCTTGTGGAACCAGCCATTTCTTTTAATCCTGATTCAGTACTCTAGGATGGAAACTACTGATTAGATGATCTCCACATAGATGTGATACACCCATTTGTGGGTGTTACCTTTTTTGTTGTGGGTGCTACCTTTTGATTAGATGGAGATATGACTCCACCCATTCAAGTTGGGTCTTGTTTAGTTTACTGAAATCCTTAAAAAAGAGGAAATACTTTGGAGAAAGCAGAGCTGACAGAAATGACAGAAGTCAGATCCAACAGAAAGAGCAGATATAGAAGCTTGGAGAACCAAAACATATATGTCTGGAGATGCTTGGAGCCCAGAAAATGTCACCATGAGATGTTAAGCAAGCCAGAACCTGGAGGGAACCAAAGGAAGCCAAGAGATGAAAGCCAGCCCAAGAGAAGCAAAGTGAGGAGCTCCCCCAGGAGCAGAGTCTGAAAGCTATGGAACCCAAGAGCAAGGGGCTAGCAGATGCCAGCCATTTGACTACCCAGCTTATAGAGGTGTTACTGAACAATCAGCCTTTCCTCAATAATGGCATATTTCCCTGAATGTCTTAGTTTGGATGTTTTTATAAGCCTAGAATTCTAAACTTGTAACTTATTAAGTTCCCTTTTAAAAGCTGTTCCAGGGTGCCTGGGTGGTTCAGTGGGAGAAGGCTCATCTTCCATGTGGGAGACCCAGGTTTGATTCCCAGACCATGCACCTAAAAAAGAAAAAAAGCTGTTCCAGTTCTCATATATTGCATTCCAGCATCTTGCAAACTAGAAAATATTTTAGTCCCAGGAATGGGGTGCTACTCTGGTTTGCAAATACCAAACATGTTGGAATAGTTTTATAAATTGATAATGGGAAAATTTTGGAGGAGTTGTGAGACACTTGCAAGAGAAGGCCTAGAAAACTTTGAAGAGACTGTTGGTAGAGATGTGGATTCTAAAGATAACATCTGATGAGGCTTTACATAGAAATGATGTATGTCATTCCAAACTGGAAGGAAAGCATTCATTGCAAATGGAAGCTATAATTTGAAAGTGATGTGGTTGGATATTTATCAGAAGAAATTTCCAAACTAACGAAAAGTGCAATCTGGTTGCTCCTTGAAGGTTATAGTAAAATGTGAGAGGAAACAGATACATTTAGAACTGAATTCTTGGGTACAAAGAAAACAGAAATTTGTGTTCTGGAAAATTCTGGGCTTCCAGAAGGTGAAATTCCAATGAATAGGGCCAAACATGAGGATTTATCCAAGCATGGAAGTAGTCAGACATTACAGAAAAAGTGAGTATTTGAGATGAAGTCATCCAGAAAGGTTTTATGGAAAGTCCTATTATCTGATTGGGATGATCTCAGTTGTCATAGAAAGCCAACAAGAGTGTTGTGGGATCTGTATAAATGGATGCACTGTCAGTCTAGACAAAAAGAGACAGAAAAGGGACAAACTGGAGGAAAAGTAACTTCAGAGGCAGAACCATGGAAGCTAAGGTCTGAGCCCGAGAAACCTCAGGCCAGGAGAGTGGACAGACCAAAGCACTTGCAGTGGGTGAGTCTGCCCCTGCACTGGTTTGAAGCTATTACATACCCCCAGAAAAACCATGTCCTTTAAGCTTCATTCAATATTGCTGGGTGGAATCGTTTTTATTGTTTCCATGCAGATAAGACCCACCCAATTGTGGGTGGTAATATTGGATTAAATAGATAGTTTCCATGGAGATGTGTCTCCACTCATTCAAGGTGGGGTTACTTACTTGAGCCCTTTAAGAGGGAAACATTTGGAAAAGATTTAGAGCTATGTGAATTGACAGAGCTAACAAAATAGAAAGAACCCCAGGAAAGCCATTGAAGAAGCCTAGAGAGAATGCTAACAGATGTTGCCATGTACCTTTCCAGCTGAGAGAGAAATCCCAAATATTATCAGCCTTCTTGAACCAAGGTATCTTTCCATAGATGTCTTAATTTGGACATTTTCATAGCCTTGCCTTAATTGGGACATTTTCACAGCCTCAGAACTGTAAACTTGGAACTTCATAAATTCCCCCTTTTAAAAGCCATTCCATTTCTGGTATATCACATTCTGGCAGCTTACAAACTAGAACAGCTCCAAAGGCAGAGAGTGGGCCTTCCACCTTGCTGTTCTGGAAACATCCCAGACCTTGGAGAGGGTAGAGCACATTCCTTGGGGTTTGGGGAGAGCCTGGCTGCCACCACATTGTTCTGAAAGGGTTGAACATGTGCACCAGAGATGACAGTGATCCCAGGTGCTGCCCCAAATCTTGGAGAGGGTGGAGCCAAGGAAAATTGGTCTCCCAAATATCCCCAAAGACTGTAGCCACCCCAGTGTGTGGTGAGAGCAAAGTCACTACCTAGGGCCTTGGAAAGGGTGGAGCTCCCACTTTCCAAAGCTTCAAGGATAAATGACTTTTGGACTTTGAAGTCTAATGGAGTTTGCACTGCATGTTGTAGGAAGTTTATAGGTCCTGTGGCCCCTGTGTTCCTTCCAATTTCTCCCTATGGAAATTGAAACATGTATTCTATGACTGTCCCTTCTTTGTATGTTGGTAGCAGATAACTACTGAGTTTCACAAATCCAGAGTCAGAGGGAAAGTTTTTGCCTTAGAACAGACAATGGCTGTAACTTTCTTTGATGAGATTTTGATCTGGTTTTAAATTTGTATTGTATGTGTATTGTTACTGAAATGCTTTAAGGCTTTGTGATATTGTGGTTGTTCTAGTTTGCTAGCTGCCAGAATGCAATATACCAGAAATGGAAGGCTTTTAAAAAAAGGAAATTTAATAAGTTGCAAGTTCACAGTTTATAGGCCATGGAAATGTCCCAATTAAAGTATATAAAACATCCAAT
>PVIY010044598.1:0-19611 GCA_004026745.1 Myrmecophaga tridactyla | reverse complement strand
TTCATCCATGTTGTCATATGAACCAGAATTTCATCTGTTTTTTACAGATGAATAATAATCCTTCTCATTGTGTATATCACATGTTGTTTATTCATTCCTAGGTTCAGACACTTGTGTTGTACCATCTTTTGGCAATTGTGAATGATGCTACTATACACATAAGTGTGCAAATATCTGTTTCAGTCCTTCCTTTCCATTCCTTCAGGTACATACCAAAAAGTGGTATTGCCAGGACATATGTTAATTCTATATTTAGCTTCCTAAAGAGCTGTCAAAATGTATTCTACAATGGCTATTCCATTTTACATTCCCACCAGCAATGAATAAGTGTCCCTATTTCTCCACAACCTAGCCAATACTTCCATTTATCTATTATAATAACAGTAGACATTCTAGTGGGTATGAAATAGTATGTCATTGTAGCTTAATCGGCATGTTCCTAATGGCTCATGATGTTGAGCATCTTTTCATGTGCTTTTTAGCCATCTCGATATCCTCTTTCGAGAAATGTCTATTCAAGCTTTTTGCTCATTTTTAATTGGGTTGTTTATCTTTTCCTTGAGTTGTACGATTTCTTTATATAATCTTACCCGGTACATAGTTTTCAATATTTTCTCCCATTAAGTAAGCTGTCTTTCTACTTCCTTTATTAAGTCCTTTGATGCATAAATGTTTTAATTTTGATAAGGTCCCATTTATCTATTTTTATTGTTGCTTTTGCTTTGGGTATAAAGTTTAAGAAACCATTGCTTAACACAAGGTCCTGAAGATGCTTCCCTATGCTGTCTTCTAGGAATTTTATAGTCCTATTTCTTATATTTAAGCCTTTGATCCACTTTGTGATAATTTTTGCGTGTGATGTGGGGTAGAGGTCCTCTTTCATTCTTTTGCATATTGACATCCAGTTCCCCAATATCACTTGTTGAAGAGAATGTTCTTTCCCATTTGAGTGGACTTGGCAGCCTTCTCAAATTCAATTCTACTGGTCAATGCATGCATCCTGGGCCAGGACCATGCTGTTTTAGTTACCGTGGCTTTCTAATAAGCTATAGTCAGGAAGTGTGACTCTTCCATCCTTGTTACTCTTTTTCAAGGTTTTGACTACTTGGGGCCCCTACACCTGCAAATAAATTTGATAATTGGCTTTTCCTTTTCTGTAAAATAGTGTGTTAAAATTTTGACTGGTATTACATTGAATCTGTAAATCATTTGGGGTAGAACTGATATCTTAATTATATTTAGTTTTTCAATCTATGAACATGGAAGTCCTTTCATTTATTTAGGTTTTCTTGGATTTCTTTTAGCAATGTTTTGTACACACAAATCTTTTACATCAGCAGGCACCAGAACAAATCCTTTACATTCTTGATCAAATTTATTCCTAAGTATTACATTATTTTAGTTGCTATCATAACTGGAATTTATTTCTTGATTTCCTCCTCAGACGGCTCATTACTAGTGTACAGAGACTACTGATTTTTGTGTGGTGCTCTTGCTCTACCACTTTATTGAACTCATTTATTAGTTCTGGTAGTTATGTTATTGATTTTTCAGGACTTTGTAAATACAGGATCATGTCACTCACAAATAGTGAATGCTTTACTTCTTCCTTTCCAATCTGGAGGCCTTTTATTTCTTTTTTAACCTAACTACTCCAGTTTAGAACTCCCACTATGATGTTGAGTAACAGTGGGCATCCTTATCCTGTTCCAGATTCTAAAAGGAAAGCTTTCAGTCATTCATCATTGAGCATGATGTGAGTTGTGGGTTTTTTCATATATGCCCTTTACTATGTCAAGGAAGTTTCCCTCTATTCTTATTTTCTAAGTGCTTTTATCAAAAAAGGATGCTGGATTTTGTCAAATGCCTTTTCTGTGTCAACTGAGATGATAATGTGGGGTTTTTCCCCTTAATCTTGTTAATGTGGTTGTACCGATTTGAATCTGTTGCATACCCCCCCCCCAAAAAAGTCATATTTTTTAACCTTTCAATATTGCTGGGTGGGATCTTTTTTATTAGGTTTTTCCATGGAGATGTCTCGACCCATTCAAGGCAAGGTCACTTACTGGAGTGCTTTAAAAGGGAACCATTTTGGAAAAAGCTTCACTGCTCACACAGACAGTCACCTTTGGAAATGTAGAAAGAAAATACCCCCAGGGAAGTCAAACGAAGAAGCTAGTAGAGAAAGCTAGCAGATGTCGCCATGTGCCTTCCCAGCTGACAGAGAAACCCCAAACATCATTAGCCCTCTCTTTGGAGTTAAAGTATCATTCTCTGGATGTGTTAGTTTGGACATTTCTACGGCCCTACAAGTGTAAACTTGCTACTTAATAAATTCCCTTTTTAAAAGCAGTTCCATTTCTGGTATATTGCATTCCAGCATCTTTAGCAAACAAAAGAGTAGCGTATTACATTAATTGATTTTCTTGCATAGAACCACCCTTGCATACCTGAAATAAAATCTAACTGATCATTTGATCAGCTGTCAAAATGGTAAATGCTCTCCAAATATAAAGCAGAAAGTTCTTAAGAATATCTATCTGTACTGCTACAGAAATGACGTATGTTATTAAGTATTTTCCTTATTTCAGGAAAATATGAAGGTACAAATATTTTTACAATTAACATGTGGTGATTCTAAGTATACTTGTTTCCTTAAATTAAAAAAATGTAAATACTAAAAAATTTTTTTAATTTTTAAAAAAATTTCATCATGGTATATAATCCTTTAATGCGCTCTTGGATTTAATCTGCAAGTATTTTGTTGAGGATTTTTGCGTCTATAATCATACGAGAAATTGGTCTGAAAATTTCTTTTCTTGTAGTATCTTTACGTACCTTTATTATTAGGGTAACATTGGCCTTATAGAACCAGTTAGTGTTTCCTCCTGTTCAAGTTTTTGGAAAAGTATAAGCAGAACTGGTATGAATTCTTCTCAGAATTAATGTAGAATTCACCTGTGAAATCCATCTGGTCCTGGGCTTTTCTTTGTTGGGAGGTTTTTAATGACTGATTCAACCTCTTTATCTTTTTTTTTTTTTTTTTTACATGGCAGGCCCCAGGACACAAACATGAGTCTCCGGCATGGAAAGTGAAAATTCTGCCTGCTGAGCCACTGCTGCACCTCAACCTCTTTACTTCTAACCGGTCTGTTGAAATCCTCTATTACTTCTAAAGTCTGTGTAGTTTGTTTGCATGTTTTTAGGAATTTGACCACTTCATCTAGGTAGTCTAATTTGTTAGTATCCAGTTACTCACAGTATGCTCCTGTGCTGGTTTAAAAGGATTATGCACCCTAGAAAAGCCATATTTTAATTCTGATCCCATTACATGGAAGCAACCTTTTCTTTTAATCCCTATTCAGCACTTAAGCTTGGAGGCTTGATTAGATTATCTCCATGGAGATGTGACTCATCCAATTGTGGGTACTAATTAGAAGGAGATACAAGTCCAACCATCCCAGGTGGGTCTTGATTACTTTACTGGAATCTTTTAAGAGGAAACAACCATGTTAGCCATGTGACTTTCCAGCTGAGAAAAAAACCCTGAACATCACTGACCTTTCTTGAGTAAAGAAACCTCTTGTTGGTGCCTTAATTTGGACATTTTCACAGCCATAGAACTGCAAACTTATAACTTATTCCATTCCCCTTTTTAAAAGCCACTTCAGTGCTGGTATAACGCATTCCAGTAGCTAGCAAACCAGAACAGATTTCACAATCCTTTAATTTCTATGGGGTCAGTATTAATATTCTCCCCTCTCATTTCTGATTTTACTTATCTGTGTCTTCTGTCTTTTTTTGTCAGTCTAGCTACAGGTTTGTTAACTCACTATTTTCTCAAAGAACCAACTTTTGGTTTTGGTTTTGGTTTTTCACTATTTCACTAATTTCTATTCTAATCTTTGTTACTTCTTTCCTTCTGCTTGCTTTGTGTTTAATTTGCTTTTCTTTTTCTAGTTCTCCCAAGTATGCAGTTAGCTCTTTGTTTTTAGCTGTTTCTGTTTTTGAACTTTTTATTACAAAAGTCTTAAACATGCAGAAAAGATGAAAGGTTGTACAGTGGGCACCCATATGCCCACCTCTAGACTGTGCTAACATTTTGCTCTATTTGTTCATCATGTGCCCATCTCTCCAACCATCTGTTCACCCAGCAACGACCCATGTTCATCTTTAGTATTTTCCTTTTTTTGCTTTGTGATAACAGCTATACAACTCAAAATTCCCCATTTTAACCACTTTCAAGTGTAAAATTCAATAGCATTATTTACATTCACAATATTGTGCTACCACACAATATTCTTTTTTAGTTCCTCCAGGCGTGCAGTTACGACTTTGCTTTTAGCTGTGTCTTTTTTGATGTAAGCATTTAGCCTATAAATTTCAGTCAGCACTGCCTTCCTTGCATCCCATAAGTTTTGATACGTTGTGTTCTCGTTTTCATTTATCTTAAGATATTTACTGATTTCCCCTGTGACTTCTTCACTGACATACAGATTGTTATTAAACTTCCATATTTTTGGATTCTCCAGTCTTCTACCTGTTACTGACATTCAGCTTCATTCAACTGAGGTCAAAGAAGATGGATTATATAATGTCAATCTTTTTAAATTGATTGAGACGTGTTTTCTGAGTCAACGTGTAGTCTATCCTGTAGTCTACGTGCACATAAGGTGCATCCTGCCGTCTGAGGATGCAATGTTCTGTATATGTCAGATAACTAGTTCATTTATCATATTATTCACATTTTCTGTTTCCTTATTGATCTTCTGAAATGTTCCATCTATTGATGAGAGAGTATATTGAGGTCTCCAACTATTACTGTAGAGGTGTCTATTTCTCCCTTCAGTTTTGCCAGAATTTGCTTCATGTATTTTGGGACACTGTGCTTAGGTGCAAAAATATTTATTATAGTTATTTCTTCTCAGTGGGTTGCCTCTTTATTAATACATGGTGCCCTTTTCTACATCTTATAACAGCTTTAAAGTCTATTTTATCCCATATTAGCTTAGCTACCCCAGCTCTTTTTTGTTGTTGTTACTATTGGCATGGAATATCTATTTTCATCCTTTCATTTCCAACCTATTTGTGTCTTTGGGTCTAAGGTGAGTCTTTTGGAAACAACATACAGTTCGATCATAATTTCTTATCCATTCTGCCAATCTGTAAAGGTGTTTAATCCATTAGCATTCAGGATTATTACTATAACTAACATTATTAATGAATGAACTTGGAGAATTTTGGTTAAGAACAGAGACTATTAGGAGATAGAAATAGGATAGATATTGGGTAACTGGAACTGAAGGGATACAGATTGCGCAACCGGACTGATCGTAAAAATTCAGAAATGGATAGCACAATACTACCTAACTGTAATACAATAATGCTAGTACACTGAATGAAGCTGAAAGTGACAATGATAGAGGGAAGAGGGCTGGGGGCAAATATGAAACCAGAAGGAAAGATAGATGCTAAAAACTGAGATGGTATAATTTAGGAATGCCTAGTGTATACAATAAGAGTGACTAAATGTACAAATTAAAAATGTTTTTGCATGAAGAAGAACAAAGGAATGTCAATATTGCAGGGTGTTGAAAAGAGATGGTCATTCATATTTTAAAACTAACTTATGTGTGAGACTAAAGCAAAAAATGTTTATGTGGTACAAAATTTATATTTTGACTAGTGCATCTCCTAATATAATTTATATGGACAGTTTAATTGAACACCATAAGTACATGGAACCTTGAGTAGGGCATGAGATTTTGTAGGTTTGTTCAGAGTGACGCTCTGATAAATCCCAGAGTGATTTGAACAGTGAATAAAAAAGTATTTGCAAACTCCCCTTGGGGGAATGGTAAGAAAGAGGGAAACTTCAATTTCCCCATTTGAGAAGGCCTGATATTCTTGCAAGCAGTGAAGACAACAAAATCAATAGGCCGAACCCTCAATCTTGGGGTTTGTACATATGAAACATATTCCCCCAAAGGATGGGCTAAGCCTACTTAAAATCAGGCCTAAAAGTCACCCCCAGAGAACCTCTTTTGTTGCTCAGATGTGACCTCTCTCTCTCAGCCAACACAGCAAGCAAACTCACTGCCCTCCTGCCCCCTCTACGTAGGACCTGACTCCCAGGGGTATAAACCTCCCTGGCAAGGTGAGACAGAAATCCCAGAATGAGCTGGAACTCAGCATCAAGGGATTGAGAAAAGCTTCTTGACCAAAAGGGGGAAGAGAGAAATGAGACAAAATAAAGTGTCAGTGGCTAAGAGATTTCAAATAGAGTCAAGAGGATATCCTGGAGGTTATTCTTACACATTATATAGATAACCCCTTTTTAGTTCAAGGTATATTAGATAGGCTAGAGGGAAGTGCCTGAAACTGTAGAGCTGTGTTCCAGTAGCCATGTTTCTTGAAGATGATTGCATAATGATGTAGCTTTTGCAAAGTGACTATGCAATTGTGAAAACTTTGTTCTGATACTCCTTTTATCTACGTATGGACAGATGAGTAAAAAAAAATATGGATTAAAAATAAATAAATAATAGGGGGTACAAATGTTAAAATAAATTGGGTAGAGGAAACTACTAGCGGTCAATGAGAGGAAGGGGTAAGGGATATGGTATGCATGAGTTTTTTCTTTTTATTTCTGTTTCTGGAGTGATGTAAACATTCTGAGAAATGATCATGGTAATGAATACACAACTATGTGATAATATTGTGAGGCACTGATGGCACACCAAGTATGGAATGTCCATACGTGGAGAATGTTCATGTTGTATGTTGATTGAATTTATTAACAAAAATTAAAAAACAAACAAACAAAAAACATTCAGGGCTATTACTACAAAGGCAGTAATCACTTCAGCCATTTGATCCCTTGAGTTTTATGTCATATCTTTCGTTCTCCCTTTTTCTTTATTTCAGCCTCCTATTCTGTAAAGTTGATCTGTGATGTATCTGACCGGTCTTTCTCATTTCTGTTTCTGGATATTTATTAAATATTTTCTTCGTGGTGGCTCTGAGGTTTCCTCAGAGACATATATGACCTATGTCTATAACCCATTAATTTGAAAATACACCAACTAAGGTTCAGTAGCATGCATATTCTGTTTCCATACCCCTTCACTGTTCCTCTATATAATGTTTTTGCCCCATGTTACCTCTTTATATTTTGCATGTCCATTACCAGGAGCTATGATATTTCCCTGTTCAATCGAGTTCTGACTCTTAAAGGAATTAAAGAGCAGAGCTGTATATTGAGAATACAGTTCTACTGAGTTTTGCATTTACCCTTTTAGTTACCTTTACTGAAGATCTTCACTTCCTCACACTATTCCATGCCACTCCCTCCTCTTTTCCTTTCAGCCTGCAGAACTCTGTGTAGCACTTTTGGTAGAGCAAGTCTTTTGTTGAGGAACTCTCTCAGTTTGTTTATCTGTGAATATTTTAAACTCCCCTCATTTTAAAATGACAGCTTTGCCAGATAAAGAATTTTTGGCTGGCAGTGTTTCTCTTTCAGTACTTTGAACAGGTCTCACAACACTGTCTTCTCGTCCCCTTGGTTTCTGATGTGAAATCAGTACTCAGTCTTACTGAGGATCCCTTGTATATGACAAATTATTTTACTCTTGCTGTTTTTAGAATTCTCTATCTTTGGCATTTGACGTTTTGATTCGTATTTGTCTCGAAGTACATATATTAGGGTTTAATATGCTTGGGGTACAATGTGCTTCTAGGACATGTATGTTTATGTCTTCAGGAGTTGGGAGATTTGGGGCCACATATTTTCTCACATATCCTTTCTGCCCCCTTTCCCCTCACTTCTCTTTCTGGGACACCCAAGTCCCTGAGACACTGGTCATTTTCTTCTATTATTTTCTCTGTTTGATTGTCCTTGGTCTTCTACTTCTGATTCTTTCTTCTGCCTGTTCAAATATGCTGTTGTATGCCTCTAGTATATTTTAATCTTCATTACTGTGCCTTCATCTCCATACTTGATTATATTTCTTTTTAAACTCTCAAATTCTTCATTAAAATTGCCTATTTTCTCACTATCCTTTAGCTCTATATTTAACAGTAGTTTATTTCTATTCATATCTCCCTTCATCTCCTTGAACTGATTTAGGAAATTTGTTTGAAATTCTTTAATTTGTACTTCAAATTCTTTCTCCCCTCTGAAGTTTTAATTTGTTCCCTTAACTGAGATGTATCTTCCTCTGTGCCAGTTTGAAGCTATTATGGACTCCAGAAAATCATGTCCTTTAATCCTCATTCAATATTGCTGGGTGGGAGCTTTCTGATTGTTTCCATACAGATGTGACCCACCCAACTGTGGGTGGGTAACTTCTGATTAGATGGTTTCCGTGGAGATGTGTCTCCGCCGCCCACACAAGGTGGAGTTGATCACTGGAGCCCTTTAAGGGGGAACCACTTTGGAAAAAGATTTAGAGCCACCAGAGCCAACAGAATGGACAGAGCCCCAAGAAAGCCATTGAAGCCAGGAGAGAGAGCTAGCAGATGTCACCATGTACTTTTCCAGCTGACAGAGAAATTCCAAGCATCATCGGCTTTCTTGAAGCAAGCTATTTTTCCCTGGATCCCTTAATTTGGACATTTCTATAGCCTGACCTTTAGTTGGACATTTTCAATGGTCCTAGAACTGTAAATTTGCAACGTAATAAATCCCCCTTTTTAAAAGGCGTTCCATTTCTGGTATCTCACATTCCAGCAGATTTCACAAATTAAAACATCTTCTTTCTCAGTATGCTTGTATTTTTTGCTACTGTCTATGCATCTACTTATCTTGATGTGTCCACTCTGAGGGTCAGTTTCTCCCTTTGATTGGCTTTGTGTCAAGGCTCTTTTTTGACCCTCAGTTCAAGCTACTTGTGACCCTCACAGTAGCCCATGCGTAACTGTTTGGATTTTCTCAGTCCTTCTGCACCTGATTCTTGCCCTTGACATGCAGTACAATTTTTAAGATTGCCCCTTGCATGCACTTGTTTCACCTCCATGAGAAAACTTCCTTTCCTTTGTTCTTGCTCTGGGAATATGGATTTATTCTGTTTGTTTTTGTGCAGAATTTTCTACCCAGGTCCTATGATCTGTTTGAATTCTCTCTTACACAGGTCCCTGTCATCCTTACACTTTTCATACCTGTGACCTGTCCTGCCTTACAGCAGTTCAGTGCCCCCCATGGCACCTCTTTGCCCCCAAGAGACTTTTCTGCCTCTGGTTTCTTCCACGTCAGGGTACCCCACCCCACAACCAGGAGGGATCAATCCAGAAAGGTGCATGGCATACTTAGATGGCCCAGCAGACCGAGGCTGCATTGAGTGGGCACTTCCTGCTGGCATCTGTACTGTGCTCTCTTCCTTCCCTGGGGCATGGTGTGTGCAGCTCTCCTCTGAGGCTTGTGCTCTGACCTGGGTCTCTGCAGACTTGACTTCTCACTCGCAGCATCTGTGGAAGGAGGGGCCCGGGCCACACTGCCTCTGTGCGGGGCTGAGTGAGGGGGGCTCCTGGATGGCAGGTCCAGGATGTCAATCTCCTAACCTGATTTTGATGGGGTTTTTTTCCCCTTTTTCTCTGATTCCGCCTTTGCAGAGTCCTTCTCCAATATCTTTCATACTCTAGAGTTGCAAGCAAGTGGGATGTGCCCCTCCTGCCAGTGGCACCCTTACATTCCTTCGGGAAATTCACCCTTCCTCTATCTTCAACCCTAATCTGGCAGGATTGAGCTCACCTCATCCCAGTGGATTCCTTCCCCTTGGCTGAAGTGGCAGGCAAGGCTGCACGGCTGATTCAGAGCCAATGAAAAGTAAAGAGGCATTTACTCAGTTTATGGGGGAAAGTTTCTTCTTTCTGCTGAGTGGTGACCAGAAGAACCCTTCCCGTCTCTGGACAAGGTGCTGTGAGGACAGGACGTCAGGAACTGGAGCTTTGTTCTGTACAGTGAAGGGCAAGCCTGGAGCCACCACAGGGACCAGATGTAATCCCAAAGAAAAGCCACATCGCGGAGGGCAGAGCAGAAGCCCAGAGCAGAGGATTTGAACCCTTGGGGCCGGCCAGCCCAGATCTTAGGGAGTACACGTTCTCCTGGCTCCTGATTTTCCACAGGAACAACTCATGTCGTAGACCCAACTTGGCTTCTACCCATGTCCCCTGGAAGGTCAAGGAACTCATGTAAGGGGAGCTCTGGGAGGAAGCCTGGAGACTGGCAGGCTGAGTTGCCCATGTTCTCCCGCATAGGGAGTGTGCTGCCCACAGGGAGCAGGTGTCCCCCAGGCCCTGTCTCACTGGGGGCCTACATGGGGAAGACAGCTCCAATCCAGGGCTGGCCAGGAAGAACAAGACCACATGTCCTTGGCTGCCACACCAAAAAAGCTACGCCCCCCAACTCAGCCTTCACAGTAGTAAAAGTGATATTTTCTTTCACCTGGCATTCATTTGTCTTATGACTTAATTTGACCAAAAACTCAAGAGCAAGAAGAGTGTTCTTTACTGGGGACTTTTTCCGAGTCTCACCTGAGCCCAGCCCAAACTTCAGGCTTTCTTTTTTGTTTAAGCCAGTTTGGGCTGTGCTGTCTGTTGCACTGAAAGGATTCCTAGCTGATTTGCTATCTCAATGGCAGGTTGGACACACTCTGGTTCTCTGCAGCTAAACAAACATATGTTAAGCAGCAGCCATGTGCCAAGTATAGCCGTTGGCTGGACACAGGCGAAGCAGATGCAGTTCCTACCCCTAGTAAATGAAGTTAATCTAAAACAATACAGAGAAGAGATAACCAATGTTGGCTGGAAGGAATGGGGAAAGCTTCGCAAAAGACGGCATTTACACCGAGTCCTGACTGATTTCAATGAGCAGTGGACAGGGTGGGAACTGAGTATGAGAGTATTTCAGGATGAAAGACACAGCATGAGGAGAGGGACACCAAGCTGCTGAGCCGCATGGGGCCTCTGGTGTGGCCTGCACCCATGCTCCCTGGGGTTCTCCTGCTCTTTCCACCCCTCTATTGTCCTGGAGGTGGTCCTGACAGGGGTCCACTGAGACCGAAATGCTGAACTTAAAGATAGGAGAAAAGCAGTTTTAACCAACAACCAAAGTGCGGTCTTTAAAAAAATAGAATCTGTGATTCTGCGGAATAAGAAGGCAGTTCTACACCCACAAATAACAATGGAACTCTCAAGATACAATGAATGGAAATGACTGTATTAACTATCAAGATCCCACAGCAAATTTCCAAACCTGTCATTCTCCCTGACGCACATGCAAAAACGTACAGAATTCCACGAGCTTAACCAGAACTTATATTTACTTTAGAAGGTAGACACCTTCTGTGTAGATCAAAAACTAATACAAAGAAACCCAGCCGCATTCATATCACTGCAGAGCAGTGCACTCACTGATCAGTGAGCTAAATTTCACCACTGGGCTGAAACTTACTGAGCAATTTCAAAGAGGACTAAAGAACAGAGAGGTAGGAACATGGACACAGCTCACCTGTGTTGTCCTTACTGAGAATGCTCCTTTGCATATCTTCGACCTTGGCCACGAGTCTCTGGTACTGCTCCTCTGCCACTTGCAGATCGCTGTTGGACGAGGCCAGACTAGCGTTTTTGGCCTCGAGCATGCTCTGCAAGTCGGTCATGGCTCGCTGCAGATCCCAGCAAGACTGCTTCAAGGTGTCCACTTCAGAACTGAGTGAGGCCTGCTCCTGCTGGCTGCTACGGCTGTGCTCAGCCTGAGCCTGAAGCTTCGTGTTCAGAGCAGCAAGCTGTGCTTGTAGCTCTGCCTTATCCTTAAGTGCCTGGAAAGGTCCCCAGATAGTTACACTTACTTTCAGGAAAATCAGTCACTTCCATCTACAGTATCGTCAGGACTGCTGAGAAACAACCAACAATACAAAAAAGGGTCCCAACAAGGTGAATTTTACATCAAAACAGACGATTCGGTCAGTCTAGCGAGACAGTTCTCCAAGCAGACCAAAGAGGAAGGAGAAGGCAGGTCCAGCTAGTTCCAGGTACAGGAACAACCAATCAGCGTGACTTTCAGGAAAAGCTGTGTACACACCCCAATAATTGTAAGAACACTATGAGGAAACACATATGCTTGAAAAACAAAACCTAGTAAGAAAACCAGAAATGTTGAGAGATTCCTAAAAGATAAAAATCAGTCACATTCACATCTGGGGAAAAATAAAAAAGCAGCAGAGCAGGAAAACACCTATCGGACAAGCCTGCCAGTGCACGGAAAGGGTTCTGAGAGGCCCATCACGGACCCACAGACACAGGAGCTGCCAGAGCAGCCGTGGGCCAGGATGCAAGCCCGCAGCACAGAGCAGGGAAGGGCAGGAAGGTGCTGTCTCCAGCAGCACCAGACCCAGGAATGGTAAAGTACTACGAGAAGAAGATGTGCAAAAGACAAAATGCTCCCTGCCCATCCTGAAAAATCCACCTAGGCATGTGAATGGGGATTTCCAAATTCAAAGACAACCGTACAATCGTGGACCTACAAACATTCAAGAAAAACCAACATCATGGAGGCAACAACAGATTCAACACAGAACACACAGCCAAAGAAAGCAAGGTGCCTGACCAAACTCAGTAAGATTTGAGAGTAGGTAAAATAAGTATTGTCACAGAGATGTCAGACAGTATTACACCCATAACAATCCATATATCTAACTAAAAAGATAAAGTAAAAGAAAGCTCAGGTTCTCAGATGGCTCAAGGGATCAAATATAGATGAAACAAGAACGCACTTGATGAAAGGCTTGTAAAGTGAAAGTACATTAAGTGAAAATTAATCTCAAACGTTCTGAAATCACCTGTGTAGCACATGCACTTTCATGCACCCACGATATAGGTGCTCGTGGCCAAGGGCTACGGCGTACCAAAGAATGCGTATTAGCCCACGAGGCTTAGCCTAGCAGGCGGCTCCTCTTCTGCCTACCACCTGCACTGGAGCAGCACCCCGGGCGCTGTGTGGGGTGCACAAGCCTCCCCTTCTCCCCAACATCTGCAGGTGAACACAAGTGAACTGACTTCCTCTAACCATTGATAAAAAAAAAAGATAAAAATCTAGTTCTTTGCTATCTATAAAAGAGGATAAAACAAAATGACAAAGAAAACTGAAAATTAATGTTGGAAAATGATTTGCGAACGCTATCCGGTAATAGCAATATAAACCTCATAAAAAGCAGCACACAGACTAAGTATCCAAGGGGCAAAAATGACAATTTACCATGCTAGAAAAGAACACAATCTACCAAAAGAATTTACCTAGTATGAACTTTTAAGTACCTCACAGCATAGCTAAAAATATTCAAGGAAAATCCTTAAGGAGATTCAAGGAGACACCAAGTCATGGGCATTCAACATGGCAGAGTGATGCTCCTCTTTCTCAAGCGGGCAAATTAAGCAGACAAAAAAATTAAGGATAAAGAAAATTTGGGTAATATACTGCTACCAATAATAGAAAAGCTTTTTTATTTTAATTTTTTAAAAAAATATAATAAACAAATGCAAACATTCTTAATTTATGAACATTCTGTTCTACATATATAATCAGTAATTCACAATATCATCACATAGTTGCATATTCATCATCATGATTATTTCTTAGAACATTTGCATCTATTCAGAAAAAGAAATAAAAAGACAACAGAAAATAATTCATACATACTATACCCCTTACCCCTCCCTTTCACTAATCAGTAGCATTTCAATCTAAATTTATTTTAACATTTGTTCCCCCTATTATTTATTTTTAGTCCATATGTTTTACTCATCTGTTGATAAGGTAGATAAAAGGAGCATCAGACACAAGGTTTTCACAATCACACAGTCACATTGTGACAGCTATATCATTATACAATCGTCTCCAAGAAACGTGGCTACTGGAACACAGCTCTACATTTTCAGGCAGTTCCCTCCAGCCTCTCCACTACATCTTGACTAACAAGGTGATATCTATCTAATGCGTAAGAATAACCTCCAGGATAACCTCTTCACTCTGTTTGGAATCTCTCAACCATTGACATTTTATTTCGTCTTATTTCTCTCTTTCCCTTTTTGGTCAAGAAGGTTTCCTCAATCCGTTGATGCTGAATCTCAGCTCATTCTAGGATTTCTGTCCCA
Source organism: Myrmecophaga tridactyla (assembly GCA_004026745.1). NCBI lineage: Eukaryota > Metazoa > Chordata > Mammalia > Pilosa > Myrmecophagidae > Myrmecophaga > Myrmecophaga tridactyla. The sequence goes on along the minus strand of PVIY010044598.1, from coordinate 5,466 downwards.
CGTTGCCAGGAAGATCCACACCCCTGGGAGTCATGTCCCACGTACACAGCGGGGAGGGTGGTGAGTTTCCTTGCTGTGTTGGCTGGAGAGAGAGGCCACATCTGAGCAACAAAAGAGGTTCTCTTGGGGGTGACTCTTAGGTCTAATTTTAAGTAGGCTTGACCTATCCCCTGTGGGGTTAGGTTTCATATGAACAAACCCCAAGATTGGAGGCTCAGCCTACTGCTTTGACTGTCCCCACTGCCTGTGAGACTATCAAGAATTCTCCACTTGGGGAAGTTGAATTTTCCCCCTTTCTCACCATTCCCCCTAGGGGACTCTGTAAATACTTCCCTATTCACTGTTCAAATCACTTTGGGATTTATCTGTGCATCACTCCAGACAAACCTATAAAATCTCATGCCTTACGCAAGGTTCCAAGTACTATGCTCGATTAAGCTGTCCTCATAAGTTATATTAGGAAATGCACTAGTCAAAATATAAATTTCCTACCAAATAAACATTTTTTGCTCATCTCACACATACATTAAAGTTTTAAATATTAATTACCATCTATAGAAAAGTTTTAATTGACATTTATAAAACCTTGTATGAAAACAAGAGGAACTATATATTCTTTTCAAAAACATAAAACATCAAAAAATCAAACAACCAAATCAATATGCCAAGCCCTTAATTTGGGGGTTTGCCCCTATGAAACTTATTCCTGCAAAGGACAGGCTAAGCTCACTTAATATTAGGCCTAAGAGTCATCCCCAGAGAACCTCTTTTGTTGCTCAGATGTGGCCCCTCTAAGCTGACACAGCAAGTGAACCTACTGCCCTTCCCCTCTATGTGGGACATGACTCCCAGGGGTGTAAACCCCCCTGGCAATGTGGGACAGAAATCCCAGGATGAGCCAAGATCCAGCATCAAGGGATTGAGAAAGTCTTCTTGACCAAAAGGGGAAAGAGAAATGAGACAAAATAAAGTTTTTCGGTGGCTGAGAGATTTCAAACAGAGTTGAGAGGCTATACACATATATATCCATTTTTAGTTTATGATGTATTGGAGTGGCTGGAGGGAAGTACCTAAAACTGTTCAGCTGTGTTCCAGCAGCCTTGATTCGTGAAGACAACTGTATAGAGATACAGTTTTTAAATGTGACTGTGTGATTGTGAAAATCTTGTGTCTGATGCTCCTTTTATCGAGGGTATGGACAGATGAGTAAAAAAATATGAAAAATAAATAAATAAATAATAGGGGCAGATAAGGGATAAAATAAATTAGGTAGACTGAAATACCAGTGGTCAATGAGAAGGAGGGGTAAGGAGTATGGGATGTAGATTTTTTCCCTTTTTTCATTTCTTTTTCTGTAGTTACACAAATGTTCTAAAAATGATCATGGTGATGAATACACAACTATGTAACGATAATGTGATGATATTGTGAGCCACTGATTGTACATCATGTATGGAATGTCTGTGTGTGAAGATTTTGCAATGAAAGTACTTTAAAAAAAAAAAAAAAGGAAAAAAATTAATCAAATTCCATTACCTGACCAGCCTCTAATGATAAAGCTTCCAGCTGTCCTTCAAGTCTCATTTTTTCTTTAAGAACCTGCAGCATTTCATCATGAGTTTCGGCAACAGAGCTCTCCATGGAGCCGCTAGAGGATAAAGGCACAATCATCAGGGGCTGCAAACACCACTTACATGCCCTCCATGCTCCTCTGGGTTCCAAAGTCCCCAAATCCCTGCCACTCTCCCCAAACCGTTTAAATAAATAAATGATTCATGTAGAAAGTACATGCAAGAAATGAATGGCACCAACTAAAACTCCCGGCTACAGAGCTGGCATTACAAACCTGGAACATGCTCTTGGAAGTGTGACCCCATGTAAGTGTATGAGCAGTTTCAGAAAACTGCCTATAAAATATTTGTAGACAGAATACCTTACTACTGCAGATTCTGAAATCTAATCCTATGTCTTACAAACCAGCAGAGTTGCTTTATTACAATGAAATGCTAATGGTGAAGACTAAAGGTGCTCTTGGGAAAGGAAAGCATGTATCAGGAAGGAGACCAGACAGGTGACGAGCGCGATGGCTGAGCTACCCTGAGGCGTGCCTCCTGCCCGCGTGCCTCCCCACACGGGGCCCATACCTACCTGCTGGAAACACTGGCCCTCCGGCTCTGTCCTCCCCCGTCCACTTCCTGCCCTCGGCTTCGATGTTCAGCCTCTGCAGCCTGGAGGACATCCTTAATCGAAGGGAACTGGCCCACGGCCTCCACGGTGACCTCCTGGCCATTGACCACGTAGGGTGCTTCCCGACTGCCCACCACCCCCCGGGTGGAAATACCACTGTATGAAGAACTGTCACTGTCGTTCCCATCGAGCCTCATGCCCACTTCGCTCCCATCAGCCTCGGACACACTGTCTCCCGCCAGTGCAGTGTCGTCTAGACGGTCCTCACCATCGGGCGGCAGGCTGACCTCGGACACAACAGAGGCCACACTGCTTCTGTTCTGCTTCATGGTGCCCGGAGAAGGGTCAGCAGCCAGGACACTCCCGCCACCAGCCCCGGCGTTTGCCTCTTCCGTTTTGTAGTCAGCCAGAGACCGGATTTTGCTTGATTTGGAACTTTTTTTCTCTTTAGGATGAGTCAGGAGCCCGAGGCTGCCCACCTTGGGCCCACGGGGAACACTGGTGCGCAGGAAGGAATATTCTTTTGTCATTGCCACCGTGCTGGCCCGTGGAAGGTTTTCTGGATTGAGCATGAGCTCAGGATCGAGGGTGCTGAAAAGTCTGGTCTTAGTTACAGGTTGGTGGGACTGAGAAAGAAACAGAGACAAAAGACTATGTTTAAACTGACAAACAGCCTTCTAAGACAGCCACCAGAAGAGCTGTGCCCTCTATGCGGCCTGCACACACCGGGGCGTCCACCTCCCCACTCAGGGTGCTCCCATACCCTGGGGCCTTCCAACCTCCCAACCTCCCACTGACCAGTCCAGAGCACGAGCTTTTTTTCGTTTGTTTCCTTGTTTTCACAACATAAACATTCTTTTTTCTATTCATTGCATAGTCGTATATTCATCATGATCATTTCTTAGAACACTTGCATGAATTCAGAAAAAAAATAAAGAAAACAGAAAAATAATTCATACATACCATACCCCTCACCCCTTTCATTGATCACTAGCATTTCAATCTACTAAATTTATTTCAACATTTGTTCCCCCTATTATTTATTTTTAATCCATATGTTTTACTCATCTGTCCATAAGGTAGATAAAAGGAGCATTAGATACAAGGTTTTCACAATCACACAGTCACACTGTGAAAGCTATATTATTATACAATCATCTTCAAGAAACATGGCTACTGGAACACAGCTCTACATTTTCAGGCACTTCCCTCCAGCCTCTCCATTACATCTTTGCAATTAGGTTTTTTTTTTTTCTTTTTACATGGGCAGGCACCAGGAATCGAACCCGGGTCCTCGGGCACAGCAGGCAAGTGTTCTTACCTGCTGAGCCACCGTGGCCCACCCTCTCCATTACATCTTAACTAACAAGGTGATAGCTATTTAATGTGTAAGAAGAATAACCTCCAGGATAACCTCTCGACTCTGTTTAGAATCTTTATTTTGTCTCATTTCACTCTTCCCCCTTTTGGTCAAGAAGGTTTTCTCAATCCCTTGATGCTGAGTCCCAGTTCATTCTAGGATTTCTGTCCCACGTTGCCAGGAAGGTCCACACCCCTGGGAGTCATGTCCCACGGAGACAGGGGAAGGGTGGTGAGTTTGCTTGTTGTGTTGGCTGGAGAGAGAGGCCACATCTGAGCAACAAAAGAGGTCCTCTTGGGGGTGACACTTAGGCTTAATTTTAAGTAGGCTTAGTCTATCCTTTGTGGGGTTAAATTTCATATGAACAAACCCCAAGATTGGGGGCTCAGCCTATTGCTTTGGTTGTCCACATTGTTTGTGGGAATATCAAGAATTCTCCACTTGGGGAAGTTGAATATCCACCTTTCTCACCATTCCTCCTAGGGGACTTTGCAAATACTTTTTTATTCACTGTTCAAATCCTTCTGGGATTTATCAAGGCATCACTCCGGACAAACCTACAAAATCTCACGCCCTCCTCAAGGTTCCATGTACTTACGGTGTCAGGTAAGCTGTCCACGTAAGTTATATTGGGAAATGCACTAGTCAAAATAAAAATTTTGCACCAAATAAATATTTTTTGCTTTAGTCTCACACATAAGTTAAAAGTTTTAAAATAATAATTACCATCTATTTTCAACACCCTACATTACTGACATTCCTTTGTTCTTCCTCATGCAAAACATTTTTAAATTTGCATATTTAGTCACTATCATTATACAGTCTAGGCATTCCGACATTATACCATCTCAGTCTTCATTGTGTCTCTTTCCTTCTGATTTTATTTGGAGCATGAGCTTTTAATGACTATGACTTTGCAGCACTTAAAAATTACCTATTACCTCAAGTCCTTCCTCATCATGCCCCTTTTACAAAACTTTTCTGGCTTTTCTCCAGTGTTTATTATTTCAGATAACATTAAAAACAAAAAGTACTAGGGCTCTCCGGCTTCTAGCCACAGACTTCCAGGGTTCTCATCTCTTTAAACTGTGATTAGAACTATTTTAAACTCATAATTTCATAGGGGATAGTGAGCTGTTTCCCCACATTTATTCATGCCTACTTTAATATTCCTCAACAAATGAAGTTACATAGTCTACTTCATCTAGATTCTAAACACGTTTTTGCCATTTTACTTTAAGTCCTAGATTTTTCATAACTTTTGTTGCTTTATAAATGTTATCTTTTCCTACTAATTTTATAATTGGGCATGTTAGTTAACTACTGATTTTCTTGTATTTATAATTTGAACTAAGCCTTACAACATTTTCCAACAGAATAGTTTTCCTAGGCATTACCTATTCCTGCAAATAGTAGTAGCATTTCTCTTCTTTTGTGCTAGCTCTACCCTCTTACTTCTTTTTCTTACTGTATTAGCTATAACTTCCAAAATGGCCTTGGGGGCACTGGCGACTAAGGAAAAACACCCTACCTTACTGTTCTTTCAACAAGACTTTCTCTTATTGAAGAATTTTCAATTCTATGTTATTCTACAGAATCAACATAATCCCAATTAAAATATCCCATGGACTCTTTCTGTGGGGGAGGTGTATAAGGGCAGGATAAAAAACATCACAAACTGCAGCTGGAGTAATAAAGGAGCAGGAAGATCATTTTGTTATTCAAGATGTAATGGAGAGGCTGGAGGGAACTGCCTGAAAATGTAGAGCTGTGTTCCAGTAGCCATGTTTCTTGATGATGACTGAACAATGATATAGCTTTCACAATGAGACTCTGCGAATGTGGAAACCTTGTGTCTGATGCTCCTTTCAGCTACTATATCAACAAAAGAGTAGAACATATGGAATAAAAATAAATAA